>VUQS01067801.1:22501-35182 GCA_015108495.1 Heterochromis multidens | reverse complement strand
TCCTCTGCCTGTGCTTCGAGGATTCTGACAGTTAGTATGACTCGGGGGTGTTGATTCATTTAAACTAACATAATCATCCTGCTGTAACCAGGTCTCTGTAAGGCAGAGTAAATCAATATGTTGATCAATTATTAAATCATTTACTAACAGGGACTTAGAAGAGAGAGACCTAATGTTTAATAATCCACATTTAACAGTTTTATTCTTTGGTGTAGTTGAGGATGCTATATTGTTTTTTCTTTGTGAATTTTTATGCTTAAATAGTTTTTTGCTGATTTTTGGTTTGTTGTTTGATGGTCTGGGAGCAGACACAGTCTCTATGGGGATGGGATTTTGGGGGGATAGCAGGAGGAGAGAAGCTGCAGAGAGGCGTGTAAGACTGCAACTCTGCTTCCTGGTCTCTTCCTGACACAGACCATAAAGTATAAATAAGCATATCAGCATTACTAATATATGTAAATAATTATTTTTTAAATAAAATAATATTTAAATAAACAATTTATCTTTTACCACATGTAACCATGTTTTGTTGGATTTATGAAATTGTATAACTAAGATAATTCATTTAAAATTGTTATTTTTACCACCAGCAGAGCAGAACAATTGTGAAGTAGAGGAAGAAACTATCTGCTAGCATGTGCGGACCTACTTTGAAACAGTGGCTATGAAGCTCTGCAGGCCACTTTGAGTCTCACCTGTGTTTGTACAAATGAATCAAACTAAAACTTGCCAATTTTGATCATAAATAAAGCATAAAACAGCCTAATAGCTTTAATAATAGTAACACTAAATTAAATAGTTTTAGTTTAATTTTGACCAGCAAATCTGCCCGTACACTGTAGTTTTTGTTTTGTTTTATTATTTCTTTCCTTTTTCTTCAGATTTGGAATCCATAGCTAGGGAGACTAAAGACTAGCCATTTATGTGTACACGCCCATGCTAGCCAGTGCAATTGAGGTTCAGTAAAATTAAGAGGATAAGGCATTAAGTAATACATGTAGGCAATGACGCACATATTAATACTTTTTAAATTAAAAAAAAGAAAATCTGCACAGTGAGAGATTTTCCCTTGGTAAATCTATCTCAGATGTCCTTGTTCACTCGGACAGATGAAAAAAATATATATATACAAAGTTATGTAATGAGTTACGACATGCACTTGGCAGGGATTGATATACCTGTGCAGTGTGTCTGCCCAAGTAAAGTCTATGTGTGGGAAACACAAGCCTCAGAAACAAGAAATCAAATTCTCATCAGAAGTAGAACTCACCCCACTCACTGGCGTATCATGGATTCTTAAGATTAAATCTCTAAGAAAAGATAAGAAAATACACAGAAAAAGAGCCAAAGACTTTTTATACTGAACTATGTGCTTTGCAGTCAAGCCCCTGTTTCCGGCAGTGCAGAAAATTGCTTCTGAATTTGTTAACATCCATAATAAACATTGACTGGTCTCAAGGTAGAACCTTGACTAAAAATGATGAAAATCCAAGAGCTTTACATAAATTTTGCAAAGTTTCATATATATCTAGAGAACTCCTTAGATAGCATTAGAAATTAATAATTTGGGTGTTGGTCTAGCACTTCAAGCAAAAGGCTTTCTCCCCAGTAAATGTTTATTTTGTGATTTTGTAACCAGACATTGAAAATTATACTGTATGCTCTTATGCGGTTTATTCACCCTGTGGGAAGATTGTGGCTTTGAAATGAAGGGAATCTCAGCACTCTTTGCTCTGCCTTTTGATGCTAAACATGCAGTGACAGCCACTATAGAAGTGACCCATAATTCATCTTTCTTCCATCTAGCCCTCATTATTCCTGCCATGGCTGCTGTGCCTGCATCCTGTTTCATCTCATTCTGTTTTAAAGTGAGTTCTACAGTATGAAACTGCACCCTGTGTTATGTGTAGTGTGCATAAAAATGTATGGGCTCACATGTAATTTCAGGACATCAGAGGTGTCATCAAAAGAGATTACACATTTTTTTTTAGATTTTCTCTTCATGTTAAAATCAGGTTTTTCAAAAGTTAACAGGGATCTCACTATCTTAGCGGGGAATGGTTGCTAAGAAAGTGAAGCTGCCTCACTGCTGTTCTCTGCATTTGATATTCCATTCATCCCATAAACTAAGCATCATCTTTACTTTTTCATCCAGTTCAGCTTTGACATTTCCATTTTGCAAGTAATCCATCTCGTGTCTCAGTTGGCAAAAGATTTTGTCCAACAAGAACGTTTGAAGAAGGCAAAATGACAGTTGGTTATGTGGCTTCATGTAATAAGACGACATGTTTTGCACTTTTAGTCATGACTAATTCACAGGCTCAATGAGCCCCTTAGAGTTTCCCACACATCAAAGCAGAAACAGGCCTAAAAGTACTTTGCATTTCTTTATTTATTTTATAATTTTCTCATTTGAGTCTCACGCTATCCTCACTATTTGCTGCACTGTGTGCTATGCGGACGGGCATGATGAGGTAAAATACCTTCAAATGGGTCAGCAAAGAGACCAATCAGCCGTAGCACCATCTGTCCCTCTAATGACTACCTGGCTGCTCTGTGATGTGACACGGTTGGCTGGAGAGGCTCCATAGAAAACGTTCTCTCATTAAGCCTCTGCATTTCCACCAACTCTGCACAACTGATGACACCTGATCAGGCCTGTCTTACTTTTTAACACACAAAATTACAGCCTCAGTTCCTACTGCCGCCATGCCCCTTCATCACTGGGGACAAAAGGAGTCAGTGATTATTCCAGCATGTGTACAGTCAAACAAAATGAGCAGTATCTCCCTTTGTTCTCACTTTGTTAAAATTGGAATACATCCCAGAAAGACTGCATAGCTTTTTACGCCCTGTCTGAAAATATTTTCAGTAACAAGTAATGATCTGCTTCAGGATTTTTGTAATACTGTTCTCTGTGTGAGTGACACAATGTTATTATTGTATAAACTGGATCAAAATGAGACAACCTTCAAACATCTTAAAATGTTAAAAGGTCCAGATATAATCTCTCCAGTGTGTCCTGGGTCTGCCCTGGGGCCTCCTCCCAGTGGGGCATGCCCAGAACACCTCACCGATAGGAGGCGCCCAGGAGGCATTCTGGTCAGAACCAGAACCACCTCAACTGGCTCCCTTCAATGTGTAGGAGTAGTAGCTTTACTCTGAGCCCCTCCCGAATGACTCCTCCCCCCTATCTCCTCACCCTATCTCTAAGGCTGAGCCCAGCCACCCTATGGAGGAAGCTCATTTCTGCCAATTGAATACGCAGTGTCATTCTTTTAGCCAGTCAGAGTCTGTAACTATAGGTGAGAGTGGGAACATAGATCAACCGGTAAATCGACTGCTTCGCTTTCACAGCCCTCTCTTTACCAGATCAGACCAGTGCAGCGACTCCATCACTGCTGTTGCTGCACCAATCCATCTGTCAATCCCACGCTTCACTTTCCCCTTATTCGTGAACAAGACCCTGAGATACTTAAACTCCTCCACTTGGGGCTAACTTGGGGGTAACTTGCCCGAACTGGACACTCCACCCTTTTCCAACTGAGAACCATGGCCTCTGACTTTGAGGTTCTAATTTTCATCCCAGCCACTTTGGCCATAAGCTGCCCCAGTACAAGCTGGACGTCATCACTCAATGAAGCCAACAAAACCACATTATCTGCAAAAAGCAAAGATGAGATCCTGAGGCCACTGAATGAGATCCTATTTCCTTTCTCTATTTGAGACTATATTTTTATATACTTTTTAATTTTCAGATTAATGAACACTTTGTTTAGAGACACAAACCTAGCCTCAGTGGTCTCAACTCCTAGTACACAAGTTGAGACCAAGCTTGGATAAATGTCAGTGTTGCATCAGAAAGGGCATCTGGTGCATCTGTGCCAAATCAAACTCTGGAAATAAGGGAGCAGCTGAAAGTACCTTCCACTGTATGCACTGGTCTTAGTGTTACCCTTAGCTAATGTGTTTATGTCTGTCCAGCAAAGAATCAGATTTCAGTTAAGTTAATCTGTACTGACATTATGCCTCGTAATCAAGGAGAAACAAACCCCAGGACTGCCTGCAGCCACCAGGTTCACATGGATACGTTAAGACATAGAGTGTGAAAGAATCAATATAATTCACACAAACAAGTAAACTATGATTTTTAACTGTATAGTCCACAACACTTCCCATGTTTCCTAATTTACCTCAGCTGCATGACTGACAGTGATTGATTGAATAGTGGAGAAGTGTCAGTAAAGCAAGAATACCTTTAACTAACATTGAGCATGCATCAAGAGACTTTAACTAAGTTCAGTTCATTTAATGGCTGGTAAACAATGCCGTTTGTTCATCCACAGTAGAGAAGTACACTACAAATGAATGAGCTTCCTGTTTATGAGGATATGTCAGGTCTTAGCTGATGTGTGCAAGCCTGTGTGCCAGGGTGTTGCCTGGACAGCCCAGATGCAATTTTTCCCCTGGCTGTGTGTTAACGCCAAAAATCCGGGGCATTCTCTGTAACACTGAGCACGCAAAGTTTTTTTGCTTGACAATGTGCAGTTAACATTCTCTGCATATAGTTGGGGCCATTATAAATCCTTCACTATTTCATGATCATTTAGAGCATGGCATACATACTTTGGTAGTCAGCCATGTTTGGGGTAAATTACGACACTTACAAAATATCTTCTTATGGTCTCTGCTTTGTCACATGTTGAAAAAACAATAAAGTGTTTGCATTTTAAATAGTAAATTTTCATTTTTTGTGCACATAATTTAAAAGAAGGAAAGAAATCTTATAGTAAAAAGTCTCGCGTAAGTCGTATGAGACATATACTGTTATGGTTGACTCATAAAAGTGGCCCCTTTTGCATTTTTTTAAACATCACAATTATCACATAAACATTTTGTTGTATGAGTAGATTTGAAAAGTGTCACTTTCATGAATAAGTCATATTATGAGATGTTTATGTTTTATAAGACTTCCATATGAAACATAAACATTTACTGTTGTCTGGAATGGAAATATCTTAAGTTTTTCCACCTTCCTTTCTCTATAGTGGACAATATTTTTATATCATTTTTAATTTTCAGATTAATGAACATTTTGTATCCTGTTGTGAAGATTAACAGCAATAGGACAGTGTGGGATGAATAAATTTAAACTACAGTGCTTATGTCAATGGTAATAGACATGCAGTTCAAAGTATTCACATGTGATAGCTGACCAAATGAAGAGCTGCCACTGGATGCTAAGGCACACCAAGGTTAAGTATCTCATTCAGTATGCTTGTATTTGGAATAGATAAAGAGATTTGTCACCTTGTTATTTAATTTGTCAAGCATTACCTATTCAGAATTCAATCTGTAGATATTAAATAGATATTAAAATGAAATTACAGGATGGGTGCCTTTCAAATGTTGTATACCTGTGTCCTTGCAGCCATGCTATGGTCGTTTTAATACCAGTAGTTAGGTAACACAGTAAGTATGCAAACATTGTCAGTAAGTGTTCAGAATGTAATGCTACAGTGGCTGGAGACTGCAGCTCCACCAAAACTATTGCAACTGCATGCAACAAACTCGGATCTCATTGCCTTTGAAATGATTGCATTTGAAAGACCTTTCACAGTCAGTTGCCATCTTCAAAGCAATTTTGGTGTGTCAAGATGGCAATAAAATGGCATAAAGATGGAGCCAGTCCACTATCAGTTTGCAATTGAATGGGATCAATTTGATAATTACATGCAATCTGTTTGTGATAATAGGGTGATTAATTGTGATAAATCTGGGAAAATCACAAGTCTGTCACAAATGTGTTGCCATCTATATACACAGAAATTCACATTAAACAGAATTTCACATTAACTACTTACGTTCAGAGTCCAGCCAGAACAGAAATTTGAAACAGAAATTCAGAAATTCCTCCACAAATAGTGATGCAGTTGCTGCAGGATGGCAATTTAACTGGAAAATTACATAACCATTCAACAACCTTGCTTTTGTATAGGAATATAACCAGAATACAACCAGTTGGCAACCAGCTAAGTCAAGTTCCCTATTGTAATGAGACACATTGCAGATGAGTTGGCGCAGACTGATTCAGATTGATTGCAATGTGTTGGGAATCTGTGTGTATAAATTAGATGCCAATTAATTGCAACCCTTCGTCAGTCTGCCTGAGAGTGATTGATTGCAGTTCGTCTGAGTCGGAATGCGATTCTTAGGTGATAAGTTGTTGCATGCTTAACCTCTGGGTCACCAGTTGGTCACCACATCTTATTTGCACTCAGTCGCTGAATGTGAAAAAATTCAATGCAGTCACCGGACAGCCATGGATTTTTCCTAGTTGCAGGTTGCTGCCCTACTTTTACTCTAATGTGACTGAGCCATAAAAGAAATGTTCAAGTAGTTTTGTACTCTCACATGTCAGTACTTCAGATGTTCTTAATGTAGGAGTTTGAAAAACCATAAACCTAATGAGTCTTTTTTCCCTGGTGTCTGTTTGACGTAGCTTTAACACCACTAACACTTACACTTCATTATCTGTCACTCTATTGAAATGATATTAGAGGTGAATATTAGCAAATAAAATATTTAAAAATGCAGTATTGTCATTACGCCTAGTGACTTCATAGTGTAGTGAGTTACCCATTACCCAACAAGCAAAAGGTCCTTGGTTTGATTTTGGGAGGAGGCACAAATCCCTTGGGGGTTGTGTCAGGAAGGTCATCCAGCATAAAAATCTGCCACATGCAACATGAAGCTACCTGCTGCAGTGGCTCCTTGTGAATAAGGGAGCAGCTGAAAGTAGTTTTAAGTAAAATGGTTACACCTACATATTTTGCATCTGATGAGTCTAGGATTCTTTCCCATGTTAATGTATGTTATTCATTTCTAAGAAAGAAAAATCTTGAGTGGCAGACACTGGATTTTTGAGGGACTGGAAGTTTGATTAGTGTTCAGTAAAAAATATCATGTCCTGTTTAATTTAGAGTCCTGACCTCAGTAACGAGGGTCCTTTTAGATCATATTACTTGGGTTAAGACACAGAAATATATAACTCAGTCCACAGGATATCTGAGGAAACAAGCTTCCAATTCAGCAACTGTGTTCTTTTTTGTGGAGAAGAGAACCACTTCTGGTTTTCACAGTGTTTCCCAAGGGTTATTTTTGCACATACAACAAAGAAAGTGCTTTGTGTACTTGTTGAAATACATTTTAAATAAAAACTCCATAGCATATCTGTGAGAAAGTGAAGAAAACTGAACCAGCAGCACTTTATACTTACAAAAGTACTATTCAGCATTGGTAATCACACATAATTTGCTCATATCAGTATGGTACTGCTGCAGAAGGTATTGCATTTTTCAAGAAAAGGAATGGCTGTACCTTTCTCTGCTAGAGATGTTTGAGTTCAGTATTGAGTGTCTCCTCTCCCTGTAGACCAGTTTACTTTTAGAGCTGTTTGTTGCACAGCACACAGAAATACAGCTTGTCCAAACAGAAAATGGCCACCGCAGGAGGGCCCCTCACTCATTTCAGTTTATTGTAAATTGCAAGAGCCTTAGGCAGTAAGAGGGGAGTATGAAAGGAAGACTCAAAGCAAATGCATGCAAATTTCAGTTGTGTAGAGATGCTAACATACTAAAGTGTAAAGTCATTGTACTATATGAGTAATTTAATATAAATTAATTCTTTTTGAGCACTGAGCGGTCTCAGTAATCAGTGTTTTATTTATCGTTGCAGCTGAGTTTACAGAACTTCCAAGAGGCTTATAAATTATTGAATTGCTCGGGTCCTAAACAGCAGTGGTGCATGGTATGCTCTTATCTAATCTAATCATTTTTCACCAGTAAACAAATCTGTAGATATTAGTACAATCAGATCTGCAATCTGATATATTAACTACAATTATTTATTGCTTATTGTGCCTTCACTACATGGCGTCAGACTAAATAAGATACTGGCAATCACAGTATTGCCAGTAACTTATTTATAGAAATAGTCAGTAACAGTAGTTTACAAAGTGGCTGATCTGACTGATGCAGAGCTTCAGACCCCATTGATGTACCATTTCATGAAATCTTTCTAATGGAATCATGTTAATTAACTATATCATTATTCTATATTGTATTTCCCTCAGATCAGTAAAGTGTAATAAACTGTTTTATCTATTTTCATAGTCTTCCGGCTGCCTGTGATAAATTGAGAAATTAGTGTGGGTTATTCATTTTATTTTGTTTCTTGACAGTTTCCGTGGAGTCAAGAGAACCATTGCATGTTATTTCTTACAATTCTTGACATTTTCTCGGCACCACTTTCCTGTGCTGCGGCATTAAATGCCCATCAAACTAACCGCCTGTGAAAGCATTTCTGGAATGAATTACAGGTGTAAAAGTGAGTCCTGAATTTAGAAAGCTTTCTGCAAGTCATTGTTTGCTCTAAGTTTTGAAAGTAGCTTCAAATATTGATGAGGTGGTTGACGGATTAAAACTGGCAAGAAGCTGCACCACTACAGCATGTCCTTTCCAAGCTGAAAGCTGAGCATTTTCTATTCTGTGTGTTGCATGCAATACTGGGTGCCTTTGGTGAAGGGAATCAACAGAAGTGGGCACTGGCCAGCATGTGTTCTGGGAAAAAGCAGAGGTCACCAGTTTGCTGTTTGTCTGTAGCTCTGCTTTGACCTCATTGCTAATATTCTGTGGCAACACCTGATAGCAGAGAAGAGTCCCAGAAGTACCCACTGAGTCTGAAACTTTAACTCTTCATCCCACCTGTCGTTCCTCTGTCAGCGTTATTACGCTTTTTGCACTGACTACATGCCTGCCTGTCAACTCTCATTGAAACTTGGAAATGAATCTTATTGTTTCAGACACCACTAATGGTTTATTTACAACCTCAGGAATAGTTTCTGTATCTGAAGGTGGATCCCCCGGAAAGCTTTGTGTTCCAGCTTGTCAATAGGTACATTTGTGTCCCAGAGGAGTGGAAATGCTCGAGGACAACCTCATGCAAACAAACAATTAGTTGCATTGGAATTAACTGTTATTCAAAATATAACAAAAACAACAACCATGTCCATGTCTCCTGGAAATTATATTATATATATATTTCTACTTAGTTGTTTTTTGAAATATGTTTTGAGGCAGTGTAATTGCTGCTTGGATAATATAAGTGGAGCCTTTTTTTTCAGTGAAGGTTGTCCTTTTTCTCATGCAATTCATAGTAAAGTATTAAAGCAGCGGATAGTGCTCAAAGCTCGAACACTATCCACTTCATATATCTAATCTTGTACACATCATATATCTAACTGTGTTTTCTAAAAGTGTTACTGATACACAACAGTAAAAAGAATCCTTTAGCTGTTTAACACTTTGCAAACACACTGGCTAATTTTAGAGCCAACTCAGAACATTATATGAATTGGCAAATTAAAAAAAAAAAACTTTCCTCATTAAAACAATATGCATCCATCCATCTTCTTCCTCTTATCCAATTCACGATTGCAGGGGGGCTGGAGCCTATCCCAGCTGTCATAGGGTCAGCGGCAGGGTGCACCCTGGCAGTTCGCCAGTCTGTCGCAGGGCTAACACAGAGAGACAGAACTATTCCCGCTCATATTCACACCTACATCCAATCTAGCATCACCAATTAACCTAACCCCATGCATTTTTTTAGAATGTGGAAAGAAGCCAGAGTACCCACAGACACAGGAAGAACATGCAAACTTCACACAGAAAAGCCCCAGCCTGGATTTAAACCCAGAACCTTCTTGCTGTGAGGTAACGAAGCTAGCAACCACACTACAATGCCACCTAAAACAACATGCCATAATGGCAAATTTTAAGGAAATATAATTAAGGGCACAGGGTTACTTGCTGTTGTTCATCACCCCTCCACCACCGTGCTTGACATATGGTATGAGGTGTTTGGGTTTCGTCAAATGTGGCGCTGAATTATGGCCAGACATCTCAACTTTGGTGTTGTCTGCCCAAATGACATTGTTCCAGAAGTCATGTGGTTTGTTCAGATGCAACTTTATAAACCTAAGCCGTGCTTCTGTGTTCTTTATCAACTGTTCCAAGCCATACTTGTTCAGTATTTTTCTAATTTTATTGTCATGAATTTTAACATTAACATGTAGCTCTTGGGTTTTTTGCAGAGTGTCTGAGTGTTGCACGGTCTGACCTTGGGGTGAATTTGCTGGGACGTCCACTGCTGGGAAGATTGGCAGCTATCTTGAATGTTTTCCACTTGAGAATAATCTTTCTCACTGTGGAATGATGGACTTTAAATTGTTTGGAAATGATCTTATAACCCTTCCCAGATTGATGGGCAGCAACAATTGCTTCTCTAACATCTTTGTTGATGTCTTTCGTCCTTGGCATTGTGTTAATACATACCTAAATGTTCCAGACCAGCACACAGACAACTGACAAAACCTCTGCTTTTGTAGAGGTGGAGACACTTGCTGATGTTCAATTAATCAAGGCCATTTGATTAGCAGCACTTGGCTGCTACTTCCCCTCCTGTGGAAGCAGTAACGGTGTACTTAGTTTTTCCTGCATAGAGTCCTGTGAAAACTTTATTTTTCATATGACTGTATGCTGTTTACAGAGAAAATAGGAGAATTTTTTATTTCTCAAAATTTAATATGGGTAGGCAAAAGAAGGCATCATATTAAACTAGCCACCGTGAATGGTGCCTACTTAAACAGGCTGGTAGTTTCACCTGTTTTGTGTTTTCTGACTTCCATTTTTAAACAAGACTCTTATTTACATTATATATCTAAAAATAATATAGCATCATTGGTTAGGATTCAGTTAGTAGTATTTATTAATATATTCATTTACTTCAAGCTATGACAATACCCATAAGATATTAGTTTTCCTCTTCTGAATAAAGTAACAGTGAATCCTGTTTATGTTTTGAATCTATCAAAAGTTTTCATTCAGTTTAATGTTGCATCACTTATTTAATTGCCTGTATAGATTTCCCCCCAGTGTTTGGCTTGCTATAATAGCAGAACACAATTTAGATGAAGCCCTAAGCATAAAATATGTAAATGACAGTATTCCACTGTCAGGAAGCAATAAAGGCAATAAAGGCGAGAGTCTGTGGAAAATAGAGAATCTGATTCTTGTGTTCATCTGATTTCAAATCTCTCTACCAATCCTCTCACCCTACAGAGAGACAGCAGTTCTGAACAATGTATTATGTGTTATGTGTATTTTAGGCCTGTATGTACTTTGTTATTTTTATTTGTCAAAGATTTTGAAAAGTTTTTAATTTCATGAGTTCACTGGCTTCCTGTTCACTTACAGGATTAATGGAAATGCTTGGTTTTTAAGGTTTTAAATTGGTTGCCACCACCTTATTTAGCAGTTATTGCACTGAGGTTGACCCACAGGAACTCATCAGCTCACTTAGCCTCAGGGGCAACTGACTTTTTTCAGGGCTTTCAATGTAGTAAGGATATCCATTTTAAAGATAAGGGATATCCAGTTCAGGTCAGTCTCCTAAATGCACTGTTCAGATGATAGCAGAAGTTTCTGAGATTGTGCTTTTGCAAATCCAATCCCTATTTTACTCTCTACACAGACTATTTACCTACATGCAACCGAAACCTGTTCAAATGTTCTTCGTCTGTACAGGCAGATTTCTGCCTGCAGTCTACATATTCACATGCAGATAGCTGTTTACAGAGATTAAAATTGAGCAACCAGATGTTTTGAGATGCTTTGAGATCCAGGCACAAAATGGAGGTGATTGAGTCTTTGCAGTTGCTGCCCTCTAATCTTTGGACCAGCTTACCTTTTTATAAAAGAACAGCTTAGATCTTAGAAACTTTTAAGCCGCTGCTGAAGACCCACTTCTTCTCATTTGATTTGAGGTGAGCGCAACTTAAATTGGGTATGTCAGAGGAAAAACCTGACTGCATAATTCTTCTGCTCTCTCTTTAATTGTCATTATTCTTATTTTCTTTTTCTCACATTTGTTTATTTAGTGATGCATTCATTTATTTAGATTTTGAGCCTTTCCAGCTTTAAGTTATGTTATTGTTTTAAATATTCAACATAAAAATACACAGGTAATGTTCTTATTTTAAATATTACAGTTACAACATGTAAGATGTACACTCACTTTATTAGATACACCTTGCTAGTACCTTCAGAACTGCCTTAATTCTTCATGGCATAGATTCAACAAGGTGCTGGAAACAATCCTCAGAGAATTTGGTCCATATTGACAGGTTAGCATCACACAGTTGCTGCAGATTTGCAATCTCCGCATACATGATGCAAATCTCCCACTCCACTACATCGCAAAGGTGCTCTATTGGATTGAGATCTTGAGGCCATTTAAGTACGGCTGTCATGTTCAAGATACCAGTTTCAGATGATTTGAGCTTTGTGACAGGGTGCATTATCCTGCTGGAAGCAGCCATCTGAAGATGGGTACACTGTGGACATAAAGAGATGGACATGGTCAACAACAATACTCACGTAAGCTGTGGTGTTTAAATGATGCTCAGTTGGTAGTAAGACACCCAAAGTGTGCCAAGAAAATATCTCTCACACCATTACAACACCACCGGCCTGAACCATTGATCCAAGGCAGGATGGATCTATGCTTTCATGTTGTTTGTGCCAAATTCTGACCCTATCATCTGAATGTCATGACAGAAAT
>VUQS01067801.1:0-22481 GCA_015108495.1 Heterochromis multidens | reverse complement strand
CTAGTACCTTCAGAACTGCCTTAATTCTTCATGGCATAGATTCAACAAGGTGCTGGAAACAATCCTCAGAGAATTTGGTCCATATTGACAGGTTAGCATCACACAGTTGCTGCAGATTTGCAATCTCCGCATACATGATGCAAATCTCCCACACCATTACACCACCACCGGCCTGAACCATTGATCCAAGGCAGGATGGATCTATGCTTTCATGTTGTTTGTGCCAAATTCTGACCCTATCATCTGAATGTCATGACAGAAATCGAGGATCATCAGACCAGGCAAGATTTTTCCAGTCTTCTTTTGTCCAATTTTGGTGAGCCTGTGCAAATTGTTTCCTATTCTTAGCTGACAGGAGTGGCATCTGGTGTGGTCATCTGCTTAAAGGTTTCAACAAACAATTCAACCAATACCTGTTGCCTTCCTATCAACTCAAAGCAATCTGGCCATTGTCCTCTGACCTCTGACATCAACAAGGCACTTTTGTCCAGAGAACTGCTGCTCACTGGATATTTTCTTTTTTTCAGACCATTCTCTGTAAACCCTAGAGATGGTTGTGTGGGAAAATCCCAGTAGATCAGCAGTTTCTGAAATACTCAGACCACTCCATCTGGCACCAACAACCATGTTGTTCAAAATCACTTAAAGCACCTTTCTTCCCCATTCTGATGCTCAGTTTGAACTTCAGGAGGTCATCTTGACCATGTCTACCTGCACTGAGTTGCTGCCATGTTGATTAGATATTTGCATTAACTTGCAGATGAACAATTGTACCTAATAAACTGGCAGATGAGTGTAAATTAACATGTAATTTCCCATTGCACTCCAATGTATTTCTTGTCTTATCTCATCTTATCTTAAGAGAAACTGAAACCTATGAGAACCCAAAGTGACATTTTATTTAAAAAGAAAAAAAAATAACATCATAAAATAAATGTTCTTGTGTGTTATTATTTTTTAATTGCAGCAGGTTTTTATTGCACAGTTTCTTTTTCAAAACTCTGTTTTAGTTTCAAAATCATATTTTATGACCGTTTTATTTCAGAGTAGAAGATTTATTCTCAGTTATGTGATTTAATTTCATGTTGAATTTAATGTATGCACTTTGGTTTATTTATTAGCATTAAAACAGTAAAGGAGTACTAGCGTATGAGACGAAAAAGAAAATAAAAAATATGAAGAAAATAAATGAATTGGCTCCTCATATTCAGTGGTTTTATTTAAAGCCTGCTGTCATCAGTGTTGCCACATTATGCAGTAGAAGTCTGTGTTTTCTCGCTTGATATACTAAAGCCATCTGTGTTTCCAGAAGAGCAGCTCTTACAGTACACAACAGTTTTCTGCAATGTAACATTTATAGAGACGGGGTGATGAAAAAGCTTTATAGGCTCATTCATGTTTAAGGGTTCCAGTATTATAGTTGACAAAAAGTCTTTTCAGCTTAGCTTTTTGCTTGATTTATGTTTAATAAAACCAGAAAAATGGCTCATAAAATATGGAGGTTCAATTGGGGAAAACATAAATAGCTCTGAAATGAGTGCATGGTCACTCTTCCATTTTTTCTAAGGATGATGAAGTCTCAGTTACAAGCAAGCAAATGTGGCTTTTGCCAATAAACTGCTGGGCAGAAAGATTTAAGGTTTTACCACTTGCTGTGGTACAATAGTCATATTATTTTTCACACATCTCTGTTTCATCAGGCAGTCCTGTCACCAGAATTTCATTAGCTGTATCATTCAATTTGTTACTAGCCAGGTCAGGACAAGGAGAACTTCAACCTTCATAATGCAATTCACATACTGCTGAACAATAAATAAGAAGTTGCAGAGTGTGCTCGTATTAAAATGTAAAGCATGTATTATAATATTATTATTTCTAAAGTTCTGCCATTAGAGTGACATGTCATTAAAAGTATAACTAGCAATTTTCAAAGAGTGTCAACTCAAATGAAAGCCAAAGTAATCAATTAAAATTTTTGGCACAGGCCCTCCTCAATACTCCAGCTTTGTATGAATCACTTAATTCAATCTGGCAATCTATTAGCTCTGAGACGTCGTTATTGGAAAAACACTTTAGAGACCTGTCTACAGATGGTCACGGGGCCATGAATCAAAACATTTTTGTTGTGTGCAGAGGAGTGCGTAATAGCCCTTTTTAGAAACTAGTCCACCAAACGGTCAACCTAGAAGCTTGGAGAAAGAAATGTCATGTGTTGATGAATGGCTGTCTTTGTGGCCTGCTCCCGATACAAGTTTACCACTTGCGATATAATAAATCACGATAAATTGAATCTCTTCTGGTAGTATAGTCTAATTATCCCCCCCACCCCCATTCCCCTCCCTGTATTGTGTTTCATGTCCTAAAGGTTCAGTGCCCAAACACAAAACTGTGTACGCCTGTTCCTCCCCTATAGACCATTTTATTTTACCATCTTGCTGCCAACTGGGCCAATCTGTTCACACAGAATGGGAGATTTTATTTGTGACAGTGTGACATCCTATGTTATGGAGAATGCTTGAAATAATAGCTCTACAAAGGTCTGGGAACACACTTGGAGGCTCTGCTCAGTGCTATAGCAAGCTAAACACAAGCGGAGGCACCCATATATGGCTTCACGCATATGGATAAACAGTCTGAATCTAAAAGACCTCTTTAACCATGGAGTGCTGTGGTGCTCATCATCTTCAGTATTACTTTTTTTCGTATTGTTGGTGCAATGATTGGATCCTGAACTCTGACACTTTTCAGCACAAATATTTGAAAGGTCTCAGACAACTTGTCTCAGATTTGGGAGCTACGTTTAGGCCTAAAATGTTAATATTAGACTAGTAGCTTTATAGCCAGTTAGACCAGTTGATTATACACTATATGACCAAAAGTACTAGGCCACCTACACATTACACCTGCAGGAGCTGCTTGTCCATGGAAACCCATGTCATGAAGCTCCCAGTGCACAGTTTTGGTGCTGATGTTAATGTCAGAGGAGATTTTGAACGCTGCAGTTATTGAGTCAGCAGAGCCTTGCTGATTTTTACACAGCTCAGCACTCGGTGACCCCAATTTTAACTTTAGGTGGTCTCCCACTTCAAGGCTGAGTTGCTGTGGTTTCTAAATCCTTTCACTTTGCAATAAAACTACTGACAGATGATCGCAAAGGGAAGGAGGGAAGAAATTACATTAACTAAGGTGCTTGATTTTATACATCTGTGGCAATGGGACTGAAAGCACCTGGATTCAAAGATTAGCAGGTGTGGCCCCGTTCTTTTGTCTATATGGTGTATATGGTGTACTTTTCCACTTCTGATGTAAATTTCAGCATCAGTTGGTGAGGAACCGTGCGCACGCCTGCATACCTGCCAATTTTTTGTGGTCAGGTGGACTGTACACCAACTGTGCATGCTCCCCGGGGGCGGATTTCAAAGGGACTTCAAAGAAGTATAATTGGAGTGACTACTTGGCTGTCATGTCTCCAGCTGACTGTATGCATGTTCACAGCATGTTCACTCCCCCAATTGTCCTGATTACTTCACCTGTGTCTCATGACCATTACCTGTTGGTCATTCCCTGATCAGTTCTCTGTGTATAAATAATCCCATCTCTCCCTTAGTCTTCCCTCTGTGTTAATCTCGATGAGCTTCTGTGTTTTGGATTTGTGTTTAGTTGACATTTTAGACATTTGTTACTCTTGGGCTGTGTTACTGCCTAAATAAAAGGTTCAACTTTTGTTTGAAATTTTGCCTGCAGTGTCCTGCATTTAGATCCTCTTCAGGTTCATCCTTGATATAATCACTGGAGTTAGAAAGATTCTTCCTCTGGCAACCATATAAGATACCAAGTTTTAGGACAAGCTGTAAATTGTATGTAATAACGTATTTCAGTAAGAGTTGAAGAAAGACCTAAAGAAAATTAGTCTAAACAATAGAAATGACAACTTTTTTTTTCCTTTTTGGGGGGGGGGGCTGTTTGTTTTTTTAAGGTAATATGACTTTTTTTGACAACTTGGCACAACAGTCTTATCACAGTCTTACTGTTTTTTCTGTATTCTTTCCTACATAAAAAAATTTGAATTTTATATATACTGCATTTTATTCTGATTCTTTTTTTTTTAAAAAATCTACAGTAAATCTTAGCTTTTCTGTAGATCTTTATTTTACCACTTTACTGAGCAAAAGTTAAATATTCTCTAGAAACTGTTGCTCAGTAAAGTAGCAGCAGAGCAGAAAGCACATAATTGCCCCAGGTCTCATTAAGATTGTTAAGATTAGGTTGTTAAACACAATCCAACCAGAGCACAATCAGGCCTAACATCTGCATGCTTATCACCTTTCCAGCAGTTTACTACACCCTAAGAAAACTGGCCCGTTTGTATTTGGTTTTTTAATCTCAACCACAAAGGTGGATTTAGTGATGCACTAAATGATGCACTAAATCATTGCAACCATCATCAGCACACAAGTGATTTATCAGTTGGTTAAACCATTATCAAACCATAGGGCAACAAGGCATTATGAAATTTCAGTCTCTTTTGTTTTGCCATTCAGAATCCTATGTGTAAGAGAAGCAGACCAGCTTAGAAATTTTTATTCTGAAAAGCCAGTAGAAGTTGTGCTTTACAGCCAAAAGAACAGTCACTTAATTACTGCCTCATTGGTCTGGTAGATTTTGCTTCAGTCTGGAGAATGAGATTTTAAAGTCACAGTATCAGACTCAGGTGTAAGCTTTCTGTCAGCTAGCTCTGATATATATTATGCATTTGAGCAAGTCTACATGTGCATATGGTGTGTGCCTTGTGTTTGTGCAGCTCTTTGTTTTTACTGCGTCATTAGGCCCAGAGTAAACTGGGCAGAGTAAACTCGTTCCTCGTTCCTGCCCCTGTTATACTGTCTTCCCTGTACATGACCCTCATCCCTCCTCTGGGATGAGAAAATATTGATGCCGCTGTGTATTTCTTGTGTCTGAGTA
This sequence comes from Heterochromis multidens, assembly GCA_015108495.1. NCBI lineage: Eukaryota > Metazoa > Chordata > Actinopteri > Cichliformes > Cichlidae > Heterochromis > Heterochromis multidens. The sequence continues at coordinate 17,519 of VUQS01067801.1, read as the reverse complement.
AAGTGTTATTAAAGGGAACAACTGTTTGGCACTGTAAATCCAATGAGATATAACAGTGATTTCACAAGAGGAGGACCAGGCCAATATTGTGAGAAATAAGAGTTTGGCTGGAAGACACAAGGGGAAACTGAGAAGTAAACACATTTTTTAAGATGGCCTCAAGTGATAATCTGCTACTCTAAAGTAGGGATGTCAAGATAGCTGTGTATTGACGATAACTGTTTTATTGTATCAATAAAGTTCATATTGTAAATAATTGTGCAATTGTTCTTTTTGTATTCTTTTGAACAGATATGGTTGCAACCTCCCTTGCCACCTGCACTTGCATTTTGAGCTTAATTAATTTGCCGAAGAAGGCCGCACACGATAAACAGAGTTATAAATGAATTTGACTTTTTTATTATTGCTACTTTTTTTTTAGATATTTTGTTTATATCATTAGCATTCATTTTTGACCATAATAATTGCCGGGTAAAAGCCCGATGACACTGTTTCTCTAGAGTTTTTTTCTCACACTGAAATTAAATAAATGGCATTGATGTATTTATAACGCAGACTTCTCACAGGCATAGTCACTCCAGCACTAATTCATCTGATAGATTATTTTCTACAAAGGAACATATATTGTTTTGCAAGTATGGTCTTTGTTGTGGCTCGCTTGTCTTTTAGTCTAACAGAGTCCTTTTGTATATGGGTATAGAGTAAGGTAATTACACGGTATTGGTAAATGGAATTCAAGTCATGTCATTATGGCTATATTTGTCTGCTCAGGCTGCTTTCCAGCTTTGAAGATGGGTATATACAGCCATTCTCCTGTGAAATGCATCGTCTGATCTACCTTGAACAAAAAGAAAAGTCACAGAGAGCTTCAAAAGCTGTGAGACATGATCTACATGTTAACATATCCTTTATAGGGAGCTCAACCACCTGCGCAAAAGGACAGCCAAATTCCATTTCAGAGTCCATGCAGCAGAATGACTGCTCAGAAAATAAACAAGTGAAAGACATCTGTGGCAGGCAGACTGTATAGCTGTGCAGCACAGAGCAAAACAGGGGGGAGAGACATCCCAGGGGAGAGTCCTATCATGGCACAGTGTTCTCTTTGTGCCACCATATCACGCTGCAGAATCCTGCCAAACCCAGAGCTCTTTTGAGCCCCAGAAAAAAGAGCGCTTGTAAAGCATACTTTTGCTTTTTGTTTGAGGTTTTTTGGGGTTTTTTTTTTTTAAAGGGGCATTTGTCTACTCTTGTGAAATGTCAACCTGCTAGGATGACCTACTGACTGTTATGACACAAGATCCCTAACTCAGTTATATGCAGGCATGGGCATTTAATTAAGTATAAAGTAATAAAGTCAGTGAAAGGTGTTGCTATTGATGGCTTTCTCCTTAGCCAAAACAAATGATAAGCTGTCATAAAGTAAATGTTTAAAGTTTTGTTTTGTTTTGTTTTGTTTTACGTTTTCAGCCTTTATTTGACAGTGTAGTACAGAGAGTGGACAGGAAAGTGGGGAGAAGGGAAAGTCTGGGCCTCTGCAGTTGCCTTTGACATATGGGTCACCCACTCAACCAGGTGAGCTATATTGGTGCCCATAAAGTAAATTTTATACAAACATGCTGTGCCTAAGGACAAATTTCTGTATGTTTTTTCCCCCCATCTCAATCCACTTGATATTTCTACTCTACTGCATATTAAGTTTGTAACAGCTTCTCCACAACACATGGGCGCCACGGTGGTGGAGTGGGTAGCACTGTCACCTCACATCATCACAGCAAGAAGGTTCTTGGTTGAAACTCTGGCTGGGGCTTCTCTGTGTGGAGTTTGTTTGTTCTTCCCATGCCTGCGTGGGTTTCCTCAGGGTACTCTGGCTTCCTCCCACTGTCCAGAGACATGCATGTTTGATTAAGTAGTGATTTTAAATTGGCCATGGACATGAGCTGGATAAAGTACTACTAAAGTGCTGTATTAATGTATGATTAGAAAATGTGAGTTCTAGTCTAAAGTGCTTTCAATGGTAAGACTAGAAAAGAGCTGTATAAACAACACATACTTGTCAGCTGTAGCTGTACTAAGAATATGTACCATCTATCCATCCATCCATTTTCTTCCACTTATCCAGTTCAGGGTCTCAGGGGGGGCTGGAGCTTATCCAGCTGTCACTGGGTGAGAAGCAGGGCAGACCCTAGACAGGTCGCCAGTCTATCGCAGGATTATGAACTATTGTTTTCGATTAACTGTCAGTGCATAAGCTACAATAATCTAATAGTATATAATACCATAGTATGTTGAAAACTATACTGTTATATATTTTGTTTTTAGAACTTTTGTTGTACTTTTGTAAACTTTGTATTCTCAGTGCAAAGCTTTTCCTTGTAGGGGAGTTTTCCAATTAGGTATTAAAATGACCTGCCTAATATTGTGTAGGTCCCACTCATGAAGCCAACCATGAATCCAACCTAGCCTTGGGCTATTTGTGGTGTGGCTGGGTACATTGTCCTCCTTGGGAAAGTTACTGCCCTGGGGCTTAGTTTGCAACAATTTTTAAGTGGATGCTGAGTATTAAAGAAACATTTACAGGATGTTTGCCAGGACCCAAGGTTTCACAGTAGAGCACTGCATTGTGACAAGGTGTTATTCAGTTCATCTGCCTGTGGTTTTAAGGTCATGCCTGTTCAGTAGTAGTTAAATTTTCCTTAAGTAATAAAAAAAATCTGAATACTTTTACTAATGTGCTAAACAAATAAGCATGAAATTGAAAATGTGACAGTTGTGATCATGTAATCACAACAACATTTCGCCCAATGTATACTAAACCTGCTACAGAGTATTCACAAAATCCTCACACTCATGTGCGTTCCCACTGAATAATAAGTGAATTTTAACAATGAATAAAATAAATGTGTCTGACAACGAGTCGCTTTTTCCAGACAGCAGATGATACACAATTTATCCCATATATTTGTGGTAGTGATATTTTTTATTAGATATTGAGTTCATCCAAGTACTTTTCTTTTTTCCTCCAACCAGATTTACAAAGCTACAAATTAGAAATCATCTTGTGATGACTTTGAGCAGCTCAGCAGCATTTCCTCATTTGTTTGAATTGTTCCTGATAACAAAGTCTGCGCTGTGGGAAATGCTTCTACTGAGTTCAGCTGATTGAAACAAACTTCATTTAAAGATTTTTAGGCACACATAATTTTTTTATACTCATGTTCTCTTTCTCTCTCTCTCTCTTTCAGATGTAAATGGAGAAGCAGCACTATCACAAAGAGGAAGGTGGACATCCATACAGTTTTAAAGTGCTTTGCATTAAAACCCAAACAACATCCCTTCTGTCTAAAGTAACCCGTTACTGACCATTAATGTCAAACTGCATGCTGGAGCAGCTTAATGCTGCCTCACTGGGTGAAACTTCACTAATGGAAAGAAAGCCTTATAAGATCCTACTCATCAAAACACACCTAAATGCAGCATAATGCCTTCCAAAGTGTCATGTTTATACCTGTTGACAGTGGTCTGCTGGGCGAGTGCTCTGTGGTACTTGAGTATAACTCGCCCGACGTCCACTTATGTCGGCCACATGTCAGTGCCTATACGGAAGACTGTGAAACCTCAGAAAAACATCACCTTCAACAACATCCGCACCCGCCCCCTTAACCCACACGCCTTTGAGTTTGTCATCAATGAGCCGAAGAAGTGCGAAAGCATCACGCCCTTTCTGGTCATCCTCATCAGCACCACCCACAAAGAGTTTGATGCGAGGCAGGCCATCCGAGAGACGTGGGGGGATGAGTCAACCTTCGGTGATGTCCGCATCCTCACAATCTTTCTGCTGGGCAGGAACACGGACCCTGTGCTGAACCAGATGGTGGAACAGGAGAGTCAGATTTTCCATGACATTGTGGTGGAGGACTTTATCGATTCCTACCACAATCTCACCCTCAAGACCATGATGGGAATGCGCTGGGTGGCGACTTTCTGCCCCAAAGCACAATATGTCATGAAGACAGACAGTGACATCTTTGTCAACATGGACAATCTAATCTACAAGCTCCTGAAACCCAGCACCAAGCCAAGAAGGAGATATTTTACTGGCTATGTAATAAACGGTGGTCCCATTAGAGATATGCGCAGCAAGTGGTACATGCCCAGAGACTTGTATCCTGAAAGCAAATACCCACCTTTCTGCTCGGGCACTGGCTACGTGTTCTCAGCAGATGTAGCTGAGCTAATCTACAAGACTTCATTACACACAAGACTGTTGCACCTGGAGGATGTCTATGTGGGACTGTGTTTGCGAAAGCTGGGGATACACCCTTATCAGAACAGTGGTTTTAATCACTGGAAAATGGCTTACAGTCTCTGCAGATACAGGCGGGTTATCACCGTCCACCAGATCTCCCCGGAGGAAATGCACCGTATTTGGAATGACATGTCCAGCAAGAAACACTTGAGATGTTAGGGGACATGAGGGCCACTTTAAAAAAATACTTTTTTCCTTTTCTTTTTTGCCTTTTTCACCATTTAAAATATTATCATTGAATGATGTAAAAACTGAGAGGGCTGCTGCGACTCTATTTCAAGACAGATGTTTTCATCCATCTATGTCTATTTCTCACCTCATGATTGTTAATGAATGCATGAGGCTTGTAAAGTGTGTATTCTCATGCATAATTAAAATGGGGTGTTGTTAGTGAAAGTAATTTGTTCATGTACTCGAGGTCCAATTTATGTAGACTATTCTTTATAGGCATTAAGTCAATCAGCGTTAAGCATTAATTAGTGTGGCCTAACAGTTTGAGATGGCAACATCTGCTATGCTAAAGTGTCCTTGAGCATGACACTGAATCTCTACCAGCTGCTGACCGAGCATCCCTGACCTTCTTGCAGGAGTGCAAGCCAAAAGAAAAGAATGTGTGGGAATCAATAAAGTATCTACTTACTATATTACTTCCCTGTATGATGCACTTTAGAAGTGTTTCTTAGAAGTGAGAGTTCTTTTACAATAAGAATGCAAATGTAACGCTAATAAAAAAAAACAAACCAGGTCGCATGCTGTGCCCTCACTTTTCCATCTTATTAATGAAAACAGACAAGGCTGAAGACAGGCTGCAGTCAATTATCAATCCTCTAACAAAAGTTGAAAGGATAATTTGGCATGAAGAGAATTTATAAGGCCGAATGTTGGGGTTTTAATCAAACCACACAGTTAATTTTTTTTTATTATTATGAATTTGCCTGATGTTTTTGTTTACATTTTGTCCTCATTTCACTGCCTATTCTCTCTGAAAAAGCTGTATGTATATTTTGGTTTTTAGATGCATTTTGTTGTTTTCCCACTTTGACATTTTCACTCTTGAGGTAATTACGTGTCTCAGCTACCAGCTTCTCATTACTGCAGCTGCTGCTCTTGGAAATGTATGCTGTACATCATCAGCTATTTCAGCTCATCAGCCCCTTCCACACATCAAGAGAAAGGCAGCATCATGTCGTACCAGTTTAATTGTAGCTAAGACCATTACCGAATTGATGAATTATCATATGTATCTGGCGTATCAGTGATTATGGAAGAACTGCTTCTGATATCATCAAGAACATTGTCTCTTGAATAACGTGGCATTTGCGGCCAAATTTTTTTTCTTTTTTTTTCAAAGATTTTGTAGTATTATAAGCTAATGTGGCATTTACTGTGAAAGCATCTATCCCACGAGGGGTTGTTGTTATATATTGTATGTTTTTTATATTAAAAAACAAATACTTGAATAATTAAAGTTATATTACTGCTTTTACTCAGTGCCTTCTTTCAGTTTCCTCAGTTATGGGGTGGCGAAGGGTTGCAGCTTTATTGAATTTTTTGTATTGTGAAGGACAGTTTGCTTTTTGATATCAATTATTTATTATACTTTATTATACTATAAAAAAGAGGAGAGAGTGAAAAGTAAAAGAAAAGGAGAGGGTAGCATCATCATAGGCATACAAAAGGTGACAGTCTATACCCCTACCCCTCCTTCTTCAACCAATCCACCCCTTTAACAGTGTAAGCAAAGTTGGTACTGAAAAAAAAATTATAAATGCAATAAACCTTCCACTGTAAGTTCTCTACAGCTCCTCATTCCAATCCCCGTGTAGCTAGTTTGTGTCGTCAAAAGTGCTGAAGCACAAAAGAAAACAGATATTAATATTCACCACCAAAGCTAATATCTAAAGAAAGAGCCAAGAATATATACACTCACAGCCACTTTGTTAAGTACACCTTGCTAGTACCAGGTTGGACCCCCCCTTTTGCCTTTAGAACTGCTTTAATTCTCTGTGGCATAGATTCAGTAAGGTTCTGGAAACGTTCCTCAGAGATTTTTCAGCTGCACATCCATGATGGGAATGTCCCGTTTCACCACATCTCCAAGGTGCTCTATTGGATTGAGATCTGGTGACTATGGAGGCCATTTAATCACAGTGAACTCATTGTCATGTTCAAGAAACAATACTCAGGCTTTAGAATTTAAACAATGCTCAGTTGGTTCTAAAGGGCCCAGGAAAATATCCCCTACACCAGGGATGTCAAACTCTTTTTATTTTGTGGGCCACATACGGTCTACTTTGATCTTAAGTGGGCCGGACCAGTGAAACTCCCCTTTCTATCAGTGTAAAGAAGTTTAACTAAACATTTAATCCCTGAGATATCTTAATTTAAGAAAAAGAAGTGCAATTTCAACAGGACACAGTTTTTCTACATAATAAAGAATTGCTGCTGTAGTAAATGAAAGAAATCTGTCAGCATGACTTAAATTGTAAGAAATAAATATATAAAATTATGGGAAAAGTTCTGGTAGCTCATTGCCCAGACTGTCCTGTAATTATAAAACAGAAATGAATTCAGATTTTTATTTGTAATTTAATAAGATGCTAAAAAGTACATTTGCAGAAATATGGTAAATTATTCAACTGCCGTGCAATCACAAACATGTATTTTATTAAACACTAGTTAAAGTGTAGAAGGTCAATGCTAATAGCAGCTAATACAGCATGTTTTATAAACATGATTCACACGCTGTTTTTTTAAATCATAGCAATTCTTTATTGGTTGCTCTTCATCAGAAACTTGACATCAGCTGATTACAGAAGGAACAGGGGTAATATGTTGAAATGGTACACAGATCTGTACATAGAAAACACAATAAATTACTTCATAAAATAAAGAATTTAGTAGAAGTTAATATTTACCACTTCAATACCTAAAAATAATTTAGAGCTACTGGACTTGTTTGGACAAACAAATGGCTCATCACCCTTTCAGCAGTTGCCATTTGGTTTCATCTTTAGAAGCATGGTCATACAGTACATTTTAGAAACTACGATGTTTTGGGGAACAAAAAGTTTTGTAGTGCAGCAGGACAGAGCAAGAAAATTAAACTATTGTGGTTTGTTGATTAGCCTGACATCTGAAAACCCATCAACCAGAACAGATTACATGACTGCAGGTTCTGTTATGTTGTATTCGTCTGACGACAGAAATACATAAATTAACTTGTCTCCAGGGGCTAAGCATCTGTTTGTTGGGTCCACACACTCAGCCCAAAAGTGCATTTTAGCTTGCCTCATTAAGTTAAGATACTTTACTTGAATTGTGTCATTGCTGGAATAATACACTGGTGAAATGGCAATCAGCAGGTTCCCTTCTTTGTGTGGTCTCATTTATCGACTACTTTCTTAGGCACAGAAAAATGAACAAGGCACCTCTAGCATTTTGAAGCATTAACACTGTTGAGAGCAGCAAATTATACACAGTAGCATCCAGGTCTCCTTTTTTTTTTTCCTGCACACTCAAGCAAATGGTTGTTAATGTGAAACAGGTCTTAATATGGAAATACAATTCATTCTCTTTTGACATTCATTATGTTCTTATGAAAATGTGCTTTTTCCCATAAATTAACGTAATCGTACATTCTGACACAGACCTCAGGGAAACTTCTCGAATGAGTGCATTTGTGAGATGTGAGTCTAAGCAAATTTGTTTTCACTGTGGCAACAAATCAGCATGGGAGGAAAAAAAACCCTTCTCATTTCAATAAATAATGAGAGCTTTGCTGAACACAGAGGTAATGTGATGTAAAACAAAAATGAGTTCAAGAAATAAATAAATAGAACATTCAAAGCTACATCTTAATCACCTTCTTTTGCCACCTGAGTACATCTTTAGTTCCTCGGCTGTGCGCTGGGCAGTGGAATGTCGTTAAGGTTAAAGATAGGAGGACAGTAAGCAGGGAAGCCGGCGCTAACGAGGGTGATGGCAGAGATCAGCATCGGGGAAGGTGAGGAGGAGTGAGGAAATGAGGGAAGATGTTGCAGGAAGTGGTGGAGTGTTCCTCAGTCTGTCTGCCCTGAACTGTCTCCTCTGTCTCTCCTGTCGCAGTCACGAAGAGAGCATCAACTAACACTTAGCTGCGCAAAGCCAATCAACTTCACTTCATCTGGGATCTCCGTGTCATCACAGCTGGAAGCCTGCACAAGAAGGAAAACAGTGAGAGGATCACTCGCATCTTCATCAACAGAACAAAGGAGCTGAAAATATTAAAACTAAGTTTAATATGAAGCAAAATCTGAGACTCATTTTCAAAAGGAGAAAAAAAAAATACAAAATGTGATAATTCTCTGCTAATCTGTACCAGATTCTGATTCAGGTGGCCTGCTCTGCATAAAGGTTAAAATACACATTTTGGAGACCAGAAGCTCTGATTTTTCTCCCCACATACCAGTTATGTTTTAAACTGGGAGTACTGGTTATTATCAAGAACTCATCTGAAACAGTTACATGTAACATGGAGTCATGTGGAAAAGAAAGGCACACCCTTACCGCTTCCATAGGAATTTAGAGGGTAAGTAGCAGCCAGGTGCTCCTAACCAAATGTGTTTGATTAATAGATGATCAGCAAGTGTGAGCACCTCTATAAAAGCAGAAGTTTTGTCAGTTTGCAGGTCTGGACCATTCAGGTGTGTGTTAACACAATGCCAAGGAGGAAAGACATCAGCAATGATCTTAGGGAAGCAAGTTTTGCTACCAATTATTCTGGGAAGGGTTATAAGGTCATTTCCAAACAGTTTGAAGTCCATCATTCTACAGTGAGAAAGATTATTCACAAGTAGAAAATATTCAAGACAGCTGCCAATCTTCCCAGGAGTGGACGTGCCAGAAAATTCACCCCAAGGTCAGCAATGCTCAGAGAAAGGATAAAAAACCCAAGAGCTACATCTCAACTCTACAAGCCTCAGTTAACATGTTAAATGTTAAAACTCATGACTTTACAATTAGTAAAAGACTGAACAAATATGACTTGTTTGGAAGGGTTGCCAGCAGAAAACATCTTCTCTCTAAAAGAACATGACAGCACAGTTTAGCTTTGCAAGGTTACATATGAAAAAGCAACAAGACTTCTGGAACAAAGTGAAGAAGTTTGGCCATAATGCACAGCACCACGTTTGATGAAAACAAAAACACAACATATCAGCACAAACACCTCATACCAACTGTCGAGCACCGTGGAGGAGGGGTGATAATTTGGGTTTGTTTTACAGCTACAGGACCGGGGCACCTTGCAATCACTGAGTCGACCTCTGTATTAAAGAGTCAAACTTTATGCAGACAATTTATGGTGTGGGTGGCACTATAGCTGCTTTATGACTAAACTGAACAAGAGATCAGAATAGACTCACAAAAACTGACTGTTTTAATAACGGTGTCTCCATTGTGATTACACAACTGCAGAACCCTTAAAACCTGAGAGTGTATGGGTGACTTTCCCAGATAAGGTGCAAATTGGTGAAGGCCATCGGGTATTAGGTCACCAGTTTAAGCTCTTCATGAGGATGGCTGAATCAAAAAAGGAAAATAAATTTTCTCGGAGCAGTGACACAAATTAACATGCAGAATATATTAAAATATTGCTTCAGTCAAGGGCATCTGTGCAGCCTAAAACTGAGGTGACTGCATAGGAATGCCTAGAGTACTGTGAAAAGCTTTCTTTATGTTACGCATTGTACTATATGTTAGCAACATTAGCGTTCAGTATAAGTCTGGTTTGTGGGACTGTTGGTGGGAATTGTTCTCTGATAAATCAAATTTTGAGCAGCTAAGTCACTAACTTTGACATTTTCTACTGGGCAGGCAGAATAGTAGAGTAAAGTGGTCTCCTAGAGCTTCTCTATTAAAATTGCTACCTACTACATATAAAAATAACACCTGAGAGTGCTTTGAAGTGAAATGTGAAGTTTTCTTCCATAAGACTAAAATTATTATGGAAAACTCCAAGTAGAGTAGGATTACAGATTTTTGGGTTTTTGTCATTATTATTATCAGTACCAGTTATCTGATCAACAGCTCATAAAAATACTGACTATAATTATTAGGCTTGGGCTAATGTTCATTACAATTATGACAGTGAATGAGAAATGAGAAATGTGTAAGCTGGTCACATCTGGCCAGTGTCTAATAGTCCTTTTTCACAGCAACCATTATAATATGAAATTTTACGTTACCACAGACTAATCACATTAAAGTTTTCTACCTAATGAAACACAACCATCGCCGTCTTTAATAACATGTGTTTACCTACTATTTCATGCAAAAATGGCTGCTGTAAAAACAAAGGCCTATCAGTTATCAGTATCATTGCTGTGGCTGCTCCATTATATAAGATTAGAGCAGTACTAGTAAGCAGTTTGTGCAGATGGAATAAACTGTATCACTGACACTGACTCTCTGCTACTTACATATAATCTGGTGCTGCGTGTTTTTCATGGTTTGGACTAGTTCCAATTAAGGTCAGTCTCAAAGCTATAGCATAAAATTATATGCGTTAGTCTGTGGAAAGCTCTTTCGTGCTGCTACATAACAGTGCTCCTGAGGTCAGCAAATATACGGTTTTTAGAATTTAGCATGAAAGACCCTGACTGACCTGCACAGCCCATGCACGACTTTTGAGATAATTTGTGAGGTTGATTGTAAGTGAGACATCTTCACCTGACATCAGAGGCTGACCTCATTAAAGCTGAGGTGGTAGAATGGGATCAAACCCCTACAGGCCATTGTTAGATTTTGAAAAAAAATATGATTACACATAAATACCTTCCTCCAATAATTCACCATATTTCCTTAAGCTTGTCTCACCTCAGTTTTAGGCTGCACAGATGCCCTTGACTGAAGCAATATTTTAATATATTCTGCATGTTAATTTGTGTCACTGCTCAGAGAAAATACATTTTTCTTTTTTGATTCAGCCACCCTCATGAAAAGCTTAAGCTGGTGACCTAACATCCGATGGCCTTCACCAATTTCCACCTTATCTGGGAAAGCCACCCATACACTCTCAGGGTTTGAGGGCTCTGCAGTTGTGTAATCACCATGGAGGCACTGTTATTAAAACAGTCAGTTTTTGTGAGCTCATGAGTCTATTCTGATCTCTTGTTCAGTTCAGTCATAAAGCAGCTATAGTGCCACCCACACCATAAATTGTCTGCATAAAGTGTTATGAATTGTTCCCCTTGCAGGGGTAATTATTCTCACTCCCTGGGTTTTGTGACACCACCCTCGTAACTCTTCATTCAGAAAGGCAGAGTTGAGCCGCAGTGAGAATTTTACACTGCCTGCAGATGTGCAGAGGTAACACATGGAAATGAAAGCATGCCCATATATCTACATGGCATGCCCAATATAGCCTTCACTCTGGCTCTCCAGAGATTTGTCCACCTGCTGATAAGGCAAACATGGCAGAAAGGTCACACTGTAAAATACTGCAACCCAAAGCACAGATGTTTACCCACAACTACACAAAGGTCAATAAAACATAATTTACATATGACTGTCAATTACAGAGGCACTGGCATTATTTCCTTTCTTAGTATCACATTCTAATAGGTCACACTGCACAAACGTGACTTCTTAAAAGCACATATGGCGTACTTAGATTAGATTAGTTTTTGTCAGTGATTCCCTTTCCTATGATTAAAGATGATGTAAAAAACAACTGATTTGTATAAAGACTCACAATAATCCACACTCTATTCAAAACAACCCAGGCAAAACATGTGGAGAGCACAAATAAATAATAATTCTGATTTAACAGAGTGAAGCCAGGACAAAGCAAACATTGATGGTGTTGGTTAAAAACTGTGTTTGACTCTATGTGTTTATACACCACTTTGCATTTCATCATTAGTTATATTAATCTCTAGCTCTCTTTCACAGTGTGCTTTTTGTCCCCTCACCCCCAACCGGTCGCGGCAGATGGCTGCCCCTCCCTGAGACTGGTTCTGCCGGAGGTTTCTTCCTGTTAAAAGGGAGTTTTACCTTCCCGCTGTCGCCTAGTGCTTGCTCATAGGAGGTCATCTTGTTGGGGTTTTCTCTGTATTATTGTAGGCTTTTTACCTTAAAATATAAAGCGCCTTGAGACGACTGTTGCTGTGATTTGGCGCTATATAATTAAAAATTGTATTGAATTGAATTATTCAAATCCTGCCACTCCTCTTCACAGACAACACAAACAAACATCCCTGGACTTGGTACTAAATTTGACAGTAACCAGTAAAAGGGAAGCTGTTGAGGTTATATTCTCCTAATGCAGAACTAATTTGTGTGGATTCATTACATAATGGTAACAATATATCCCAAAAAAATCAATGCTGAATTGGATTTGGTTCACAAATGAGATAATAAAACTTAAAAACATTATGTAGTTATATATATTAAGGCTGAACTGGGAAACACTGAATATAGATCTCTTAGGGCTGTTTTTAATTGCATTTGAATGTCTGTTTTTAGTACATCATATAATTTGTTTTATAATGCTATATATTTATACTGTACAATCCAGTACTTCACAGTACATAATAGTAATTCAAACACCTAATGGCAGCAACTCAATGCACTTAGACTTAGGCCTGGAGACGTGGTCAAGACGACCTGCTGAAGTTCAAACTGAGCATCAGAATGGGGAAGAAAGCTGATTTAAGTGACTTTGCACGCAGCATACTTATTAGTATTTCAGAAACTGTTGATCTACTGGGATTTTTCTGCAAAAACGTATCTAGGCTTTACAGAGAATGTTCCAAAAAAGGGAAAATATCCAGTGAGCGGCAGTTCTCTGGGAGAAAATATCTTGTTGATGTCAGAAGTCAGAGAAGAATGGCCAGACTGCTTCGAGCTGATAGGAAGGCAACAGTAACTCAAATAACCACTTGTTACAACCAAGGTATGCAGAAGAGCATCTCTGAACATGTCTAACCTCAAAGCAGATGGGCTATAGTAGCAGGAAAACACACCGGGTGCCACGCTTGTCAGCTAAAATTGCACAATAGAAGACTGGAAAAATCTTGCCTGGTCTCGATTTCTGGTGCTGCATCAGAATTTGGTGTAAACCATATGAAAGTGTAGGTCCATCCTAACAAAATCTCCAAACATTTCAAGTTCATATTTAGAGAAAAAAAAAACATTTTGGTAATTAATTTATAATGTCTTCTGTAACATCAATCCTCCAATCTACTCCTTCACTTCTTCTAAAACAATGTCTTTGCATTATCGACTGAACAACTTTTAGTTTTAGACTGCTTCTTTCTTACAACTCCAGCTCTCACTAAACCTTTCACCAACAAGCTGTTTATGGCTGGACATTACAAGCCAAGACAAAGCCAGGGCGGCTGCCGTAAACCATCAATCATGTGGAAACTCACCAGCTTAAAGGTCAGTACTTTGTAGGTAATTGGGTCATCTACAATCTTTTGAAGGTTAGCAGCAACTGTAATAGAGAGAATAATTATGTTCAGTAATAGAAAACAAGTTTAATACTATGCTGGGAAATTTTAGGACATGCTGTACAACAATGAAAGAATAGCCTAGTGTAAATATCAGGACTAGAAAACCAGTTTTAGTTATTTCAGGATTCAAATGAAGTAATTTAATCTCTGGTAATAGGTTTTCTGTTAACAATGTAATTATTTCTAAATGATGTTTTCTTGTAAGCAGGGTTAAGTATTCAAAAAACACAATTTATGAGAATAAAGAGGTTTAACATTACCAATAACAACATCGTGCCCGTTGACCAGTCCAGCCGAGAACAGTTCCTGGGAAACCCCATCGGCAGTGTCTTGAGAGAGAATAACATGACAAATATTGGACCTCACACATACCACTTAGCAGGTAATTGTGTTAGACACTGAATTAGATTCTGTCCAGAGCACAGTGCCATTACCCATTATACAGAAAACAATTCAGTCATCCAGTGTGGTGATATTATCACATGGGGAATAGCATATTCCAAATTAATTTAGACTAAGCTCTTACCTCGCCCAGGAGTAAATTCAAACCGGATGTCATTTAGCTCCTTTTTAGAATTCCTGAAAGAAGAGACAAGGGGATGTGATTGCAGAGCAGGACCTGAAATGGTAGATTTAAATTTGTTGCAGAACAGAGCAGAGACATGACCTGAGCAGCACGTTAGAAACAAGCAGGATGAAAGCAGAGATGAAAATGCCTCCAGTGATCTAAGAGAAGTGATCAAACAGTGAAGGGATAATTCCCCCCAGGTTTCAAGAGCAGACAGTTCAGAACCAGAAACAGCAAGCAGAAAGTTAGAGAACATCTCATCTTCTAGAATGACCATCCTGCTATGAGCTGGGGTGAAATTAAGGCACATGCAGTCACCATTTCTTCACCTTCCAGTTGCCAACAGTCCATAAGGAGAACCTCATCAAGATATATCCTTATATGAACCCATCTCCAAAAAACAAGAAGACGGCCTCCCAGGGTCACAAATAAGCTATCGTGCTGTTATTCTTATTCACTGCTTCTCGGGTAACAGTCATTTCATCTGTCTGTCGGGTTTCATTGCATGTGCAAAATAAAATAAAAAACTCTGCTATTCATTCATACAGTGGCCATGAAGATTTGTATTCCAGCTTCTCCATTCATAACGACTGCACCAATGGTGCTAAAAGTGAAGTGGTTTCATTTCAGTCACTTAACCATATCTGCCCCACCCAATCAAACAATATTTAGATTATTAAGGAGAGCTGCAAACTAATAACCCGAAGCCTGCAAGGCACTTCAGACAGACGCAACTGCACTGTTTTATACATATTTAACAAGCCTCACTCTGCATGTCATACACCAAACACACCCTCCCAATTTTGTGAGCTTTTTAAGCTGCAAATTTTCTCTCTCTCCCTCTGTGATGTCAGTGTCACTGCTGCTCTGCAACAGCCTCTGTTTCAACCACTCCACCAATTTCTCTGCATATCATATTTTACTACATTCTTCTGCTGTAATAAATCAGTCACAGTGGTCACTCCCCATTATTATCTATAGTGAACAATTTCACAATCTATTTACCATTATATTCCATAAATATTCATAATTCCTCCTTCAAATCATACCATTTCTGTTCAGTAATTTCTACTAAGGTGGATAAGCTACAAAAGCACAACTGTTTTTATGAAGCAAAATTTAGTCAAAGTAGGGCACAGAAAAACTGCAGCCACATAATCTGTTCCTTATCAGGTCTTAAAATTAGGTAAATATAACCTCAAACGAAAAAACATGACATATTTCACTGTGTCATTATTTGTCTAACACAAATTAAGCTAAAATGCAGAAGCAGTTTGTGAAAAAGTAAGAGGGTAAGTAGCAGCCACGTCATGATAAACAAATGCACTTGATTAATTGATCATCAGCAAGTGTGAGCACCTCTATACAAGCAGACGTTTTGCCCGTTTACTGGTCTGGAGCATTCAGGTGTGTGTTAACAAAATGACAAAGAGGAAAGACATTAGCAATGATCTTACAGAAGCAATTGTTGCAATCCATCAATATGGGAAGGGTTTTAAGGCCATTTCCAATCAATTTGACATCTGTCATTCTGCTGTGAGAAAGATTATTCACAAGTGGAAAACATGTAAGATTTTCCCTGGAATGGATGTCCCAGGAAATTCATCCCAGTGTCAGACCGTGGAGTGTTTAGAGAACTTGCAAAACTCCCAGGAGCTACATCTCAGACTCTACAGGCCTCGTGTAGCTTGTTAAATGTTAAGGATCATGACAGTAAAATTAGAAAAAGACTGAACTTGACTGGAACACCAGGAGAAAACATCTTCTCTCTAAAAAGAACATGGCAGCACAGCTAAGGTTTGCAAAGCTGCATCTGAACAAACCACAAAACGTCTGGAAAAATGTCCTTTGGACAGACAACACCATGTTTGGCGAAAACCAAACACAGCATATCAGCACAAACACCTCATACCAACTGTCAAGCACATTGGTGGAAGAGTGATGATTTGGATTTGTTTTGCAGCGACAGGATCTGGGCACCTTTCAGTCACTGAGTCAAAGCTTGGCTGAAACTAGACGTTCAAACAGAACGGCTGAAAAAGAAAAGAATCAAGGTGTTGCAATGGCCGTGTCAAAGTCCAGACCTCAACCCAATTGAAATGCTGTGGTGGATTGTTGAGAGAGCTGTGCATAAATGAATGCCTGCAAACCTCAATGAACTGAAGCAACGTTGTAAAGAGGAGTAGGCAACGAGTCCACAATGATATGAGAAACTGATCAAGTCATACAGAAAATGATTACTTCAAGTTATTGCTGCTAAAGCTACTGGATCATGGGGAGTACTTATTTTATCAAGCACTGCTTCTGCATTTTGGCTTAGTTTTTGCTAAATAAATAATGACACTGTGTAATATGTCGTGTGTTGTTGTTAATCTGAGGTTGTATTTACTTTAAGACTTGCTAAGGACTATTGTGTTCTGATATGTAAAACCTTAGAATTGACAGACAGTGTACTTCCTTTTTACCATGACTATATAGGGATGTGCTAAGAATGTGTCTAAGTTGTTTTCCAAACACAGACCAACTGCTTTTCTTGTGGTATCCACTGAAATACAGTGGTGTGAAAAAGTATTTGCCCCCTTCCTGATTTCTTAGTTTTTTGCATATTTGTCACACTTACATGTTTCATATCATCACACAAATTTTAATATTAGACAAAGATAACCTGAGTAAATACAAAATGCAGTTTTTTAATGATGATTTCATTTATTAAGAGGAAAAAGCTATCCAAACCTACATGGCCCTGTGTGAAAAAGTAATTGCCCCCTCTTGTTAAATCATCAATTAACTGTATTTAAACCCCATTTTTTTGGAAAGCCGAGTTCAGTTTCACTAGCCACACCCAGGCCTGATTACTGCCAGACCTGCTGAATCACAAACTCACTTAAAGAACCTGTCTGACAAAGTGAATTAGGCTAAAATATCTCAAAAAGCAACACATCATGCCACAATCTAAAGAAACAAAGTCATTGACATCTATCAGTCTGGAAAGGGTTACAAAGCCAGTCTAAGGCATTGTGACTCCAGTGAACCACGGTGAGAGCCATTATCCACAAATGGAGAAAACTTGAAACAGTGTTGAACCTTCCCAGGAGCGGCCGGCCTACCAAAATTACTCCAAGAGCGCATCAATGACTTATCCAGG
>VUQS01067797.1:0-17581 GCA_015108495.1 Heterochromis multidens | reverse complement strand
TAAAAAAAAAAAAAAAAACTAATTTGACGTGAGATTTGTTAACAAATAGGTCACCTCTAATTAATGGATGTGGGTTTTCTTATTTAGGCTTTCACTTACTTTTAACGGGTTAGAGTGAGGATGAAGTCACTTCATGCAGCAAATACATTTTCTGTTGAAAGTAGAAAAACCTCAAGAATAGATGAGAGTTAGAGCTGAAATTTTCTGCCTGTTTTATTTTCTCTTTGAAAGCACAGGCGGTTTCTATTGAGATAATTTAATAAATTTACAGCACAGTGTGCTGCTCTCTCTCTGCGGACACAAGTAAATGTAGCTCACCTACCGACCAGTCTCTTTCTTTGTCTCATTCTTTCTCTCTCATCTATATAACAATTATCATTCAAATAACACTGTATTTATTTAATAAAGCTTTAAATGGTAAATGGACTGATTCTTATATAGCGCTTTTCTACTCTCCCGGAGTACTCAAAGCGCTTTATACAACTGCCTCATTCACCCATTCACACAAGCACTTTTTCTGTGCTCAAGTGCTTCCTATCTACCATTCATACACATTCACACTCCAATGGATGCATCAGGGAGCAACTTGGGGTTAGTATCTTGCCCAAGGATATTTGGCATGCAGACTGGAGCAGCCAGGGATCGAACCACCAACCTTCCGATTAGGAGATGACCTGAGCTACAGCCACCCCATTTAAGTGAATGAGTAGCCTATTTTGGTCTTCAAAATCCACAGCAAAAATAACAATGATAGAATAGGTATTGTTTACTAAAATTTATACATGCTCATGTATCCGCTTGTAATAAATAGAAGTGGTAGCATTAAAAACATTAAAGGCCCATTGCAAATTACTCTGACTCATCCAAAATCGGAATCCTGGTGCCGTGCCTGCACTACACTGTGGAGCCACTACATATTTTTTACAACGAAATCTTGCCAAATACAACAAACAGTCTGTTCTTTGGAGGATATAATGCTGGAGAATATTATGTTTAATCTAGATCTATAGCTGAAAATATGCTGCCTGCAACAACTTTTAGTGAGGACAGCATAAAAGGTGTTAAAACATTTTAAACAATATTCCTGCTGTTATTTCTGTAAGAAATCTGTGATTCAGGAAGTAATGTTTTTGCTTTTCTTTGAATAGCCAAGCATCAAATAATGATACACAGCCTAGTCACCAGAAGCTAGAAATGGTGCAGCTTTCAAAATGAGCGATCAGCACAGTCACAATTTTTTTTCTTTGTTAGCTACCAGCTTATAAGAAGAGCACAACGGAAGACCAGCAGTTTAAGAAACGCTATACATTTTGAAGACTTTTGATATCACTGCACAGGGTATTAGAGAGAAATCATCTGCTAAGAACCCTGGTATCATCTTTGATCAGCATCTGAACTTTGAATCTCACATCTCTAAGCTCATCCAGTCTTGTTTCCTTCATCTAAGAAATATAACAAAAATCAAACCTTTACTGTCATTCAATCATCTGGAACCTGCCTTGATTACTGTAATTCACTTTTCACGTGTATCTCTCAGCCCTCCTTAGCTCGTCTCCAAGTGGTGCAGAACGCAGCAGCTAGGCTGTTAACATAAACTAGCTCACATATCACACCTATTCTTGCTTCCCTTCACTGGCCAGTGAAACACCAGTGAAATTCAGAATCCACTTTAAAATCCTATTATTTACACATAAAGCTGTACATGGACAGGCCCCTTCTTATATATCAGAGCTAATGAGACCTTATCAGTGCAGCTGTCTTCTCAGATCATCTGATCAGGACCCTTAAATTCTTCCACGCTCTTACTTTAAAACCAGAGGTGATCAAGCTTTTGAGGTTGTAGCTCCTAAACTTTGGAACAGCCTTCCTCAGTCTATCAGGTCAGCTGAATCTGAATGCTGAAAACTCATTTATATAGGTTAGCTTTCCCTTAATCTTTCCCCCATTATTTTGGAATGAATGTGTGATCGTATGGTTGATTATGTGTCTGTATGATGGAACATGTATACTTATCTTTGATGTTGTCATGGTCTCCGGGTCCTCCTGGTCGCTCTCGCCCATTTCTCTCTGTCTCTCTCTCTTGTGTTCTCTCCCTCCTCTATCCGTGTGTGTGTGTGTGTGTGTGTGTGTGTGTGTGTGTGTGTGTGTGTGTGTGTGTGTTGGTCTGCTTGTGTGTTTCAGGGGCGGAGCTCACCTAGCTTCCCACTCTTTTGCTCCACACCTGCATGGCGTTGCTGATTACACACCTGATTGCTGTTGGGGCTCATTGCCAGTGTCCTATTTAAGATGGAGGCTGTTCTTCATCTGATGCCAGATTGTTGCACTGCACGTGGTATCCAAGCTCAGCTCTTCATTGTCGTGAGTACTGCGGAAGGAAAAGTGATTTGTGGGCAGAAAAGCCTGCTGGAGACTGTTCACTTGCCTACCTTGCTATACCCCTTCCTAGAAACTTATTATCACTGCTTCATCTGTTATTTTTCAATAAATTACCTGAACTTTTATTCCTGCGTCTTCGCTTGTGCCCAGGAACCTCTCTAGTGCATGACAGAATGATCTGGCCACAAATGTGACTTTTGTTCAAACTGTCAAGCACTTTGTAACTCTGTTTTAGGAAGTGCTATACAAATTTATTATTATTATTATTATTATTATTAATTATTATTATACCCCAGTTCACGTAGGCTGTAAACTTTGGCAGCTGGATTAAAAACCTGGTTATGGTCCACTATGATGCAAAGGAGACTCACACACTTGCAAACATTTTGAAGACTTTTGATATTACTGCACAAAGTATTTGAGATAATTACACTGTAATTCTTCTTAATACCTTTGCTGCACACCAGTATTTGACTGTGTTGTATGCTGTGGAAACTGGATGTGTGTTTGGATATGATCAAGTCAGGTACTGAATGTTCTTAACTGTAACTGTGTAAAGGCAGCTCGTATTTGCAAGACTGGCATACTTTTTCCTTATGGTTTCAAAATTAATTTGCTCACCTATGTGTTCCTGGCACGCGCACGCACGCACACACCCACACACACACACACACACACTCCAGCATCGCCAACTTCAAGGTGCTTCCCACACCTCTGGCTCAGAGTGACAAATGTCTTTCCAAAAATCACGATTTAAAACAAAAATAGAAACCTTGCTGTGAACACTTTGCGTAAGAACTGTTTTCTATCTACATGCATCAAATAAAAGAAGCATGCAACTAGCTAACACTACAAGGGAAAGCCATGCTTACGTCCTTTCATGCTGTAACTAGTATGAGCCTCTCATTTCCATTAGATGCACCCTTCATTCTGCAGAGTGTTTGGTGGGTGTAGCTTGGTATAAAGAAACTGCTTACAACACGGTTGTGGGTGTTTCTGAGTGATGTGTCCATTTTGGGCACTTTCAGCACCACAAAGCAGGTGCAATGGAAGGTAGATATTTCTATATGAGATATTTTCTAAACTGGACAACTCAACAACAAACAAACACCACAAAAACGCTGCTGTAGATGGTTAAATAACATAAGCCAGAAGGAAAAAAAAATTGATTTACATTTACACGATATTACACATAAGAGGAGTTTCTACCAAAATTGTCAAATGTGCTACAGGGTGATATAACAAAGTATATCTAAAAGTGATTCCGCTTGATTATTAAAATGATGCATGATAGTTAATCATGCATCATTTTAATCCTATATAATTATAATCAGAGATATACCTAAACAGTGTAGTGAATGAGAAAGTATAAAGTTATGAATATGAGCTGTGCTGATCTGTGTTCAGACAAAAAGAGGAAGTGCAGTAGAGCACTGTTTAGACGTGTGATACAGGAACAGATGTGTGGTATGAGAGAGGGAGAGAAAAGTGATGCATATGGGCAAATGAGTATAAATGGGGGCTGTTTAGGAAGGTTCAGGGTTCTTCCTTTAGTTTCCTGTGGATGAGTAGAGAGCAACATGGGAAGAAGGGATTTTGGAGTTCAGTCAAAAATGTCAGCATGAAGCACCAGATGATTAACCACTGCCCAACCACTGTGAATTTAAGGATTGAAATTATAAAACTTTTGCCATGTTGGATTAAAGTCTGAAAGGAGTTGGAGGACTTTGTCCTGAGTCACTGCTTTTCCATTTGGACTTCATCAGGTGCAGCCCAGAGAGGATTACATCAAAGGCCTGGGCGTACTTCCTCTTCTCTCTCATTCATCTTAAGACCGGTATCAGAAATCAGCATCAGCATAGACTAGATTTGCTAGGTTAAGATTCAAGTGATTTGATTATGTGATTCTTATTATTTGATTGAGCTTTTGCTTTGCCCCTACTAAATTGCTTAAATAAAATATCCTGTACTCAAAATTTTAAATTATGGACCTTCTCTTTTTAAATCTTTGTTTGACAGTAAAGGTTAAAACTTGTGAATAAGTATTGCATCTTTTTAATTGTTCTTACAGGTTGTTCTAGCCCCCAAAAGTAACAGATCCCCGGGGCCTATTCCTTTCCTGGCCACTAAATTATAACCTAGGCATTCTACCAAGAGCAAAGATCATAAGAGGAGAGCTGCCATTAATGGGTGTGGCTGATGAATTGCACTTGACCTGCAAGGTCAAGTGCAATTCATTTACATATAATATTACATGTAAGAGGAGCTTCTGCCAAAACAAAAAAGTGTTTATTCAAATGGATTTCACATCAGTTATTCTACTGTATCTCCTTTAATAAATCACAAGTAGCACATAAAATCAGTTCTGAAGAGTTTTTGGCAGATCAATTGAAATCTGTCATAATTCATTTTAGGTTAATTGGTGATTCTAAATTGGCTGTAGGTGTGGATGTTAGCATGCATGGTTGTCTCCCTGGATTAGCTGGTTGGATGGATGGATGTCCAAATAAAGTGCATAAAGTTTTACAGCATGCAGAAAACTAAAAAATGAAAGGTTTAAAAATGTGCAATGTTTAATTGGGGGGACCACGGCGGCTGAGAGTCGGTCCGATTGAGGACCAGTGGAGAGTGTGCAGACAAGTTGTCCAAATTTGGACGGGGAAGAGACAAAGGTGCTGGCTGACACACAAGGTGGTGATCTGGAGAAAGCAACACCACCTTGCAGTAGTAAATACTGAAGAAAACTTTGAGCCTTGTTAAATAGACAATTGTAACCATTTATCCACTCTACATATTGAGCACTGCAGCAGTTGAGTAGGGGTGAGACGCCCTTTTTCGTTGAGAACCCTTTTTTTCCTCTTGTTAAGTGGTTGGTAGCTTAGGTTAGAGAATTACTCTTTGTTTTCCTTTTATTTATACTGTATCTCCTTTAATAAATCACAAGTAGCACATATAAAATCAGCTCTGAATAGTTTTTGGTAGATATTTAAAATCTGTCATAATGCATTTTAGGTTAATTGGTGATTCTAAATTGGCTGTAGGTGTGGATGTTGGCATGCGTGCTTGTCTCTCTGGGTGGGATGGATGGATGATGTCCAAATAAAGTGCATAAAGTTTTACAGCATGCAGAAAACTCAACAGTACCTCAGGAGAATTAAAGTACTGTGATTTCCACTGTATTCAGTAATAGAATTTTATGAGAGATATAATATTATAATATTAATATTAATAATTATATAAATATAACATGGCATTCAGTTTATTAGGAACACCTGTAAAATCTATTGTAATTCAATATGACAACTCTGTTTTACCTTAACACAGCTTAAAATGTTCAGTTTTGGGTAAAAGTACTAAAATTTGAACATTCAATTATTTATTCCCGCATGTTCAGGCTGATAGTCTCTTCTTTTCATCACTTCGGCTTTCCCACGCTGTCAAACTAAATTCTGTCGTCATCACTCTGGCACCGCCATTTACTTGCATGCCTTCTGTGAGCTAATTAGCCTCTGTTCCATGTGCTTTAAGTCTCAATTAGAGGTCAATTAGAGATTTTCATCCAAGTCTCCACCTCCTTCATGTCTGCCACCACCAGCATCTACACTCCAGGGGGTCCTGTCCTACTAGGAATCAGCTAAAATATGCACCATTGTTCAAAGCTCCACAATGAAGGCTGAGCTCATGAGGAAAGGGGAAACTATGATAGAAATGTGCATATCATCTGGCTGAGTTTTCTGGGTGGCAACTTGAATTTGATTCAAAGACTGCAGAGTTTTAATGAGAGGAGGAAAAACAAGAGAATAAATCCATATAAAGAAATGTCTAATGAGCTCTGCACACACTAGTATTAAGCATGTGACTTCACATGTTGGATTCATACACGACAGTTCCTTAGATTACATCACTAATGACCCTGGGTTTTGACAGTTTCATACAAATTACAGTCCCTGCAAATTCGATACTGCTGAATAGCAGTGATTTGTCTGCCAGTTAGTTCATGAAAGCTGTCATGATTTTTTTTTCTGATTCCTCTCCATCTGTGACAAATAAGTTCGCCTGCAGTCTCAATGCAAAGAATGGCCACAATGTCCAAAATTCACCAAATGCTCCAACATACAAAAGCTGTCGTTTGATCAGGAAGGTAAACCGAATGCAATGGAAGCTGCCATATGAACAACTGAAGGAGCATTTTCCCAGTATTTTGAAAGGTCATCAAAATGGCAATGTCCAACAAGCCAAAATAAGGCTATATCGCTGTCAAAATCTGCTCTGTCAAATTCAGTAGCCCACTGAAGCTTCTTTATTTTACATCTTTTGGTGAATGTTTGTTGCCATTCTGGTTAAACCGAGTGCACAGGAACAGTGCAGATCCTGTGCATAAATCAGTCCAAAAAGCACGACACATTCAAGGTGAAATGAGGACATGTAGCTGTTCCACACAAGTAATGAATGTGCTCCAACACCATCTTCTTGATCATGGGAATCAGCTAAAACTCTATACTGGTCTGTGCCATTTGATGTTCTAATGGTAAAATAAATAAATAAATAATCCTATTGAATGATAAAAAAGAGCAATATTAATACTGAGCGGCCATGGCAAAATGTCATTACTGAGTACTTGCTGATGATAGTGTTACTATCCTCTCTGAGGTAGAAACACAGACTCCCAAGGCCACAGTGCTTCTTGAGTTCATGCCCTCACTCTGCAAAACCTTGAATAAAATGTTGTGGAACAGCATTTGAAAAAAAAAAAAACCCTCTAGGTTTTCAAGGATGTGAGGATTTTAAAACCAGAGTTGCAAAGAAAAAAGATGAATGTACCTGCAGACAGCTTCATGGGCTTGCTCTGGTAACAAATTCTACCTTTAAATCTATGAGAGAAACAGTAAAAGAGATATAAATAGGAGAAATGAACAATTAATGAATGTTTCGTGTTAAGTTTTTATCACAGAACTGGCAGACTCTAGAACTGGCCATGGAGAGTGTAAATAGTGAATTGTAATCATGTATCCACTGTACATATTGAGTACTGCAGCAGTTGAGTAGGAGTGAGAAGCCCTTTTTTTGCTCAAAACCCTTTTTCCCTCTTGTTTAATGGTTAGGAGCTTAGGTTAGAGAATTATTCTTTGCTTTCATTTTATTTTCTATTTGGGAAGGGTGCAGGGATCATTAGAAACTTTTGTTTGTTGTTTTGGCATTGCTCACTTCCGAACCAAATAAAGCTGATGTTTAGCTTCATAAATTGCTCTGTACTGGCCTTTTCTTGGGAGTGGTAAGAGTGGGAGTCATACCTCATGTTATGTCTAGGTTACCCTTAGGCTGGGGACGCAGTAATAGTCACACATAAACTGGCAGAGCCGAGACAAGTTAAGATTGGTTGATTGCGAGCAGGTGTATCTGCAAGGGAGCTCTTGGGCCCAGTTGTTCAAAAGTAATCCGGTAGAATTAATCCAGTCGGGTAGGATTTTTTTTTTTTTTACAACCTCAAGGAGTTTGAGATCCCCTGGCTTATCTCTACCCAAAAGTAGAATAAAGGACTTAACATCCATTCTTTTTATAGTTAGAGTGATAGATAAGTGTGTTGGTGGCCAGGGCGTGCCCATTCTCCTCTCTCATTCCCCCCAAGATCAGTATTAGAAATCAGCATTAGCTCAGAGTAGATTAGTTAGATAATCAAATTACTTGATTTATCCTTATGTGATTATTATTATTTGATTCAGCTTTTGCTTTGCTCCTGCTAAATTGCTTAAATAGAATATCCTGCATTCCAAAAGTCTAAATTGTGGACATTCCTTTTTTAACTCTTTGTGAAACAGTAAAGGTAAAAACCTGTGTATAAATATTACATCTATATAAATGGTTCTTACAGGTTACTCCAGCCTCTTAAATTAACAAATCCCAGGGGCCCATTTTCCAGGCCACTAAACTAAACCCAGTCAAATCACCAAGAGCACAGATCCTGGAGAAGAGCTGCCATTAGTGGGTGTGGCTGACGAATCATACTTGACCTGCAAGGCCACTCAGGGGTAGCATTCGTCAGAGTAGGTGGGATAGACATCTGGAGGGCTAGCAGTTAGTAACTGGGCGAGTCTTCTCATCCCCACCTCCATCCAAGCTCTGTATTGCCTACTGGGTAATACTCATAGGATCAGACTTGGACCCTTTAAACTAGAGAGCCGGTCCAGATTTCCTGTATTGGGGTAGCTGGTCCATCGATTCACAGGATCAAACCTCCTGTTTGAATAAGACAAAGATTACTTATCAGGATTACCATGAGCCCAACAGGGCACTGGACTCAGACTGGATTACAAAGGGAAAATGAAATTAAAAACTCCAAAGTTAATCAAACAAGAAAACTAGAACTGATAAACAGAGTTAAGAGAATGACAAACTGCATTTTTGCACCATTATTTTTTAAACTTTGTATTAAGTAGTATATTAACATGATAGTGTATTTTCATACATTTTTTTAAGGTTAATTTATGATGGATTGTATTTTATACATCTAATATACATATTTAGGACTTGAGTTTTTATTCATTAAAATTATAAAGCAAAAATTATAAAATACAATAAACTGTGAGCTGTGTGGTAAAGTCAAGACTTTAACTTAAAAAAACCTTATGAATTAAGAATGTTAAAGGTGATCACAGTAGATGATAATTAAATCATTAAAAACTTTTATCCATGCAGCTGACTATAGCAAGACTCCTTAAAGCACATCTGAAAAATTCTAAACAATCTTTATTTTTCTCTTCTTTGAAATTATTCAACTTTTATGATTTAAGGACACCTTCAAAATGTCTACAGTGTTTCTGTGAATAACGTAAATTTTGTTGATGTTTATTAGTTGTCAGGTCAGTGGACTGAATGTTAAATAAACTGAAATAAAAACACTTAATATTTGAAAAATGTTTCAGTATTTTCAGCTTGAATTCTTGCAACAATATTGTGACAAAGTAGGTGAGGTAAACATGTTTGTGGATAAAATAATGAATTTATTGCTAATGGAATATTGCATGAAATAGTTGTTAATATCAAACTTAATGTAATTAATAAAGGATTATTTTTATTTTGTGTGAATTTTTGCGTCCCCTGCAGCCCAGTTAAAGTACTGGTAATCCAGATTTGTTAATCCTTAAAAGTGCAAAAGTGTTTTAGGTTATTTAGTAGAAAAAAAGGCTACTGTACTCATGAATATACATAGATTAGTGTGTAATTATGTCTTCCAACAAACTGATGCATTCACATAAACTTATAATTAATCCATTAAAAATACGGTTTTGCGGTTTGTAGAAGCATCATGTTCCCCCACCATATTTGAATACAGTGGCCGGGAAGGACATCTCCCTTCCGACTAATCGCGTTTTACGTATGTGGCTAGAGACCAGCCACGTGAGCTGGGTTATGTGATCCGTGGAAGGGGAAAAAATGTATTACCAAAGCCAAATCTTTTTTTTATCCAGATTATACCTTATGAACAACCGAGCCCTGGAGACCAGCAGAAAGCCACACCTTTAGAAAGGCAGCACAGAGATGCAATGCAATCATACTATAACAGAGAGGGGGAGTATAACAGTTTCATCCTTTGAAAGGAATTATTTTGTGAGCTGAGAAACGACAGAGGCACTTGTCACAGTCTCCTTTCCAAATTCAAGATGCTGAATCTCAAAAATGTGTCATTGTAACAATGTGTCATGTGTATGATAGATAAAAGAACTGTGCGAATGGGTAAATGTGACTTGTAGTGTACTGTGCCTTAAGTGGTTGATAAGAGCATAAAAGTGCTATATAAATGCAATCGATTTCCTGTCTTTTTAACACCCTTGGGCAGTTGAATTGCACAAAAAATGCAGATCCCTATCTTCCTGATGGGCAGCTGCCTGCATTGAACATTCTGGTGTATGTACATTATTATTTGCTTTCTGTATTTAGGGAGTCCCAAAATTGGTTCTGAATTTTCTACAGTGTCATATTTTACCTACTAAGGCCTGTACACATTTGTTAGTAACACAGTAAGATTACAGTTTTTACATTTGCAGCACTGTACATTGCCATGGAAGTACACTAGAGTGGGAAACCATGCATCTTCTTTCCCATCCCTTTTTTTAAATTTCAACTAAATACTGCTTCTAAGTACTTTTGTTGATTACCTTGTCCTTAAATGCAGAGGACGTCTCCAGTTGGAATGATTAGAATGAAAACCTGCATACAGTTCCCTTCATGGCACCTTATGGTGATAAACAGATAGCTCATCCATCATCTACAAAGTTTTTTTGAAAGTGCCAGCCATTTTGCAAACAATTTATCATCAACTGATCAGCAAACATTAGGAGAAGGTTTCCAGCTTCCCCATAGGAAAAAGTAAAGGACATTTGTATTGTTTCATTTCAGTTTGGAAGTATCATGTCTAATCATTATGTAAATCTGAAGGCCTTCATTTCAGTTACATTTGAGTTAAAAATGCTTCATGTTTATGAGGGTCAAGAGCCTTTTTTCCCCCTAGAGTGCGACATAGAGATACAGCTAATTTTTGCTCTGGGTTGTTTGCTGTAATCGAAAATAAAGGACCAGCCGAGTGAGCGAATGCTTCTTGCCGATATAACATCTGACACAGGCTGGGAGTTCCAATGCGGGGAGTCTTCAAAGGAGGAAAATGTCAAATAAAACAACCATCTGGAACATTGTGAAGAAGGAAACCAGAACCCCTGAAGGGGCTGTATTGATTCCAGAGAAAGACACTCAAAGCATAAATGTTGCTGTTTCACTATTTGTGCAAACCTTTTATCAGTGAAGAGCATATTGCACTGATATTAATGGGTGTTTATCACCCACTCTGTGGCTCAAGCAACACCAGACTGAAATGACTCCCATTTTGCAAGATGAATGCTTGCTTGACTGTGTTTTAAATCAGCCATCTTCTCAGAGTTAGGAAAACAATTACAATACTGACCTTTTTCTAGTTTAAGACTTTTTTCTCTGTTGTGGTAATGCCGCCATCGTCTAGTTCGAAGGGAAGCCAGTTATTTATATTCTGCTTTTAAACGTGTGTCTCAGCACTCCATTCAGCTCCCTCTCAGGGAATCCACAATATGATCTGAAATGGATATATCAGGCTGCAGGAGCTGTAAAACATGCAGCTCACAAACAAGGTAGGCTAATATTCAAAATACTGAGAAAAATCAAATTGTGCACAAATGCTTTGTGCATTAAAATGCATAAAATTCAGAAATAAATCCTCCAATCATCACCCGACACATATTTTTTCTTAATTTTACCAAGGAAGCTGACAAAGCTACATTTTCGGTCTCTGTCGTGCTTCAGAACAAATCTTTTCACATACGCACTGAAAGAAGAACAGAGAAGATATCTGAGCAAATAAAATGTTAAATATTAATTTCATATAATGAAAAATGTTCTCTTTAGGGCAAACTGAATTACATACTCTGTAAATCATATAATTTGGTGTGCATTAGGGGTTCTAACCTTTTCATTGACTTTGTGTTGAAAATGTAGCTCGAGTGCTGGTCTTTAATAGTACCACTCTGTCTCTACAAATGCTCAGAGACTGTCTTTTATGAGAAATTGCTCTGGATAAACAGCAACGGGTTCATCAGGTCAATGCTGTCTATGTAAAAATGCCCCCAAAATACAGAGCACGGGTTTAAGTGAATTTGCTGAACAAAGTGCTACTGTTACACGCAGACAAATAACTACTGTATGTCACAGGTAAATGGATTTATTACTCAGGAGAAACATCAGACAGAAAGATGAACATAGTGGCTATGATAAAAAAAAACAAAAAAAAACAAACAAAAAAAACAAATCTGATCAAAGTGCAAGCAAGCTGCCTTTTCAAATCACATCCAGTGACTGGCTGCTGTCTAACCAGACAAAGGTACAAACCAGAGAAGCATTATCCCACGTGAGTGAAACAATATAATATATTCAGTCAGAGAGCTACACTTTAAATTCAGTAAATGGAATAGCTATGAAAAAAACCCTTATACAAAAGCCTGTAATTTAGTCACCACAATATGAGATGCACTTGTTATACCCAACAGCCTTTACTAAGAGTCACAACACCGTGTTGGGTTGCTTCATATGCAGGCAGGGCCACAGAACATTTGCACACATGAGAAGTGGCAGAATCAATTTGTTCCACCTTGAACCATTATCAACAGTTTGGCAATGTATTCTAACTATTAAAACTTTGGCCCTGACTTCCACTTGCCTTTCACAGTGTATCCAATCAAATTACTGCTACACCTAGAGGAAACTGTTAGAAACAGAGAGGTAGATTTCTGTTATTCATTTTCCTGTCTTTGGCCCAATCCCTAGGACATATAAATTAAACTTAACTTAAATACTTTCACCAGTGTGTGTAGGAATACTTCTTGAGTTCATGAGGGCTCCAAATAGTATGAACAGTAATGGGACAGCACTTTGAAAGGTGAGTTAAAAACTAAAACTTTAACCTAACATGAGTTCAGTTTAAGTTGTTTTTTACTTTATTCATGGTCAGAACCATTAACTGAGGGTCTCCACCTTTCAGACCCCGAGTTACAGAGTGGAGGAGAGGTAACTGTCAAATAAACAACTCAATCTTTTCTTATCCAAACAACATCATTAAAAAAGGACCTATTATTCTTTTCTCTATATATATACTCCCACATTTTAAATGTTAGCAGTATATAGCAAAATAAGTGGCAGAAATCTGGAATGATGAATGAAAGTAATCCTTGTGAGACAAAAGCCCAAGCCTTAGACTGCTATAAATGCTCGGTTTCTGACATTTTTTCTGCTTTTGGGTCTGTATGAGGTCATAGATAGGGAATATCCCTAATATGGTTCTCTCAGCCACATAGCTCCAGCTGTGAGCAGCCACTAGCTTGCTATTTAAACCTTCTGTTTGCAGCCAATCACAACAAAGTTGGCTTAATGGGCGGACAAACTGAGCATCAGCAACGGCCAGTATAGAATAAATAAGTCTTTTGGGCTGTGAATCATGCAAAGCTACTCTAGTAGAGTGCATGAATAAAAATACAGAGCTTGGAGAGAGCATTTTCTGTCCCCTTTAAGCAAAAATAAAAAGATATGTTTAATAAATAAAATAGGTGTGTAATAAGGCACATGTCGCATTCCACTGATTTCATGTAAACGTCTGTTTTCTCGTACCTTTAAGGTGAGTGGTTCCTCCATGCTTGTTTACCATTTTTTAAATTGCTTTCAGCCTTCCCCTGGTACCCTCGTGTCTAATATCACAACAACTATGAGCCATGGGTAACTTCCCTTAAGTAAAGTCTACAGCAATGCAGTGTGCATAAAGGGTTCAATATGTCTGACAAAGAGTCCTCATGCACTTGACAATTTGACAGCCCTGGGCCTTCTTCAAAGTAGGAACACATCTTGAGGGCTGTGTGTCCATGAATGTGGACACTGGGAGTTTGGCCTTTGTCTTTTTCCTTCCTTGGTAATTTCCTGGCCCATCCTCAAAAATTTCACCTGTGTCAAATTAGTTTAGTCAAATTAGTAGTTCTCTGTGTATTTATAGTCCCTTCTCCTAGCTGTTTGTTGGGCCTTCTGTTTGGTTATCTGTGTTCATTCCCAGTGCTCTTCCTTTTATTCCTGGGCCCTTATTCCTTGCACCTGTTTTGTTTATTGTAGGGTCTTTACCTTACAATATAAAGTGCCTTGAGGAGACTGTTGTGATTTGGTGCTATATAAATAAAATTGAATTGAATTGAATTGTTTTGGATTCCTATTTCTGGACTTCTTGTGAGTTTTCCCTGGATTTTGTAGTCTTAACCCCCTTTTTTTATTTTTATTTTTATTTGTTTCTGCAACCTGGGTGTCTGCCTCTTGCATCCTGTATTTGGGTTCTCATTTCAACTTCGACTTCATAGAATAAAAATAACATGGTGATATACTGGAGATAAAAACACAGCAGAATGTTGCCTCAGAAAACTGTGTAGTAATGAATAAATGAAAAAAACAAACATTTTTCTAGCTTTTAAATATTGTCTTTTTTCTATTATGACCTGAGGATCTCTGCGTTTTAGACTAAAGGTAAAAACAAGCAGAATGAAGACATTACATTGTTCTCTTGGAATTGGACATTTTTCAGTATTTGTGTAATTTTCAAACTAAATTACTCCTTAAGTGACAGATAAATTGATAATAGAAATGGTTTACTGCAGTCCCAACAGAAACACTAATTACAACACAAGGCTCCTCACCACCCATAAGCTTTCAATTAAAGGAGCCAGGTCGTGTCTGCATTATCTGTTACATAACAAATGTAAAACTAGGCTGCTTTAAGTTTCAGAAAGAACAATTCAAAATGGAACTTCATTATGTAAAACACCAAACTCAATTGCACATCTCTGCGGGGGAAGCCACTCACATTAATCAGCACACATCCCATCAGCAGATCTGACACAAAAATGCGTGTCAGACATGAGAGCTTAATTACCTCTGCTCGGAGTCTGCCTCAAAAACTGCTCCACAGACATCACTGAAACCTCCTGTATGATCAGGCAATGGGTCAAGGTAGAACTTAAACTTAATGCTACAGTCACACTGGGGAAAACAGTGCTTGGAGACCACGGAACAACTAAAATTTCTGCGACCATGTGCAATCAGGTGCAGTCTTCAAAGCAACTTTGGTGTGTCAATAAAATACCAATAAGATGAAGTCAATCTGCTATTAGTTTGTGATTGAATGGGGACAAAGTTGGCAATTGCATGAAATCTGTTTGTGATAAATTGGTGAAAATCGCAAACCTGTTGCCTTTTATATATATATACAGAAATTCACATTAACTATTTACATTCAGAGTCCAGCCAGAACCTCATAGATCTGAAACAAAAATTCAGAAATTCCTCCACAAATAGTGACATAGTTGCTCCAGGGTGGAGATTTAACTGCAAAATGACACAAACGCTCAGCAATCTTGCTTTTATATAGGAATATAACCAGTTGGTAACCCTGCTGGTCAAGTCCCCTTTTGCAAAGAGACACATCACATTGGTGGAGACTGACTCAGGTTAATTGCAATGGGTTGGCAATTTATCTGTGTTTATAAATTAGATGGCAATTATTTGCCTGGCAGGGATTGCAGTCAGTCCAAGTCGTACCACAGTTGTGTGGAAACAGGTTGCCTCCCACCAGAGAGGCATACTACGAACAAAGTTCAACACAGCCAGGTTTTCTTTGCTTTGAAATAACCGAAAACCTCAGTTGGAGATATCACGACAGCAGTTATCAACTTCCTCTGTTAAACCCAGCTTCCTGCTTCAGGCTCTGTGTGCGCTCACACAAAAATGACCATTTCACGTGTCATGTGATTCTTCTTCCGCACAAAATGATCCCAGTGAGTGCTGCCTGCCCCAATAGGAGACAACGATGACGATGATGACGATGATGATAAAACGGTGATTACAAATCTTTAAAGAACATAATAAATATGACAGCAAAATGTAACACTACTCCAAATAAGACAACAGATTAATGCTGCAGAAAATCATTAATCTTGGGATTTTAGCACACAGAGCGGTAAAATAAACATTTCGAGTAAACTGAGTTTGGGTGGGTGTCTAATACTTAGGTGGGGGTGTAGGGATGGAGAGATGATGAGAGAGTGTAGTAAGGTGATGTATGTGTGTATTTTATTTTTTTCTGCTTTTAATGTTTACAGCACTTTGAGTTGCATCTTAATTGTATGAAAAGTGCCATATAAATCAAGTTTTGATTGATTGATTTTATCACTGAGTGCGCTCTCAGTGTTTATTTCTAAAGTGACGGCTGCACATTAGAGCTCTGAAACTTTAAACTGGATACATTTAAATATTAAATGTCACTGTCTTATAGCCTAATAAAAATGTTGAAATCACTTTGTCAGCAGATCAAAGTGAAATTAAATTTTTTGATTGAACAGGTATTCTTGATGTACGTTCTGTGTTCTAGTGGCTGCAGTTCCAGCAGAGTAAAAGAGTCTTAGCAGCAGATTAGACTCAAGTATAAAAAACATTTATACATTTTCTGCATCACCAACTTAATTAATACATGCACATACCCGTGACAATGCCACGCTTCATTCAGTGGTTTTAATAAGGTATGGCTTACCAAAACAACTTGCACACAGAAAACCTATTCCCTCAGCAGAAAATCTATACTGTGCCTAAAACATGCTGTAAATGAAAGAATAAGTGAAAACATGGCACTTCTAGCCTAATCCTAACCCATTTTAAACCAAATGTCAGAACATAACCTGCTCCTGACCGGGTTATGTGTTCAGCATAAGTTACCACAGTGATTTAGCCAGGTAAATGGAAAGCTGCTTTCGTGACACAGAAAACTGACTTTAGACTTGACATACCTACCTGAGCCATTAATATAGCTTCATAATACACCCCTCAGGTGACCTGTGCATTCACCTTGCGACTGAACGTGGTTGCCAGATGTTAAGGGTGTTGAAATGCTCAACCTCTGGGCCACCAGTCACTAAATGCAAAATAAAAGAGCAAAAAATGTAAAAGGAATCACTGGGCAACCACCAATTTTTCCTAGAACAAGGAGGTTGCCATTGATTTTTCACTCTAATATGACTGAGCCATAAGGATTTTGGTATGGATAGCACCATCATGCAGCCATTAAAACAGTCTTTTTTTAAAATCACATAAACCCACCTATACTGGCCTCCTTACACTGGCTTCCAGTTCATTTTCAGGATTCAGTTTAAAATTTTATTACTTGTTTTTAAAAGTCTTTATGGTCTGGCGCCACCTTATTTAACAGAACGTTTGAAACCCTATAATCCTACTAAAGCACTGAGATCTACAAATCAGCTGCTTTTGGATATTCCGAGATCTAGGCTTAAAAGCAGAGGTGATAGAGCCTTTTCTGTGGTGGCCCCTACTCTTTGGAACAACATACCTTTTTATATCAGATTGGCTGAGTCTCTTAATCATTTTAAAACACTTTTAAAAACTTTTTTGTTCTCGCTTGCTTTCAGATCCAGCTGAGCAGACCCTGGTTTTTATCTCGCAATCACAGCTTTATCTATTTGTTGTATTGTTTATCTATTGCTGATTTAGTATTGTTATGTTTAGTATATGTTTCTGTACAACTTGTACAGCACTTTGGCCAACGGAGGTTGTTTAAATGTGCTTGATAAATAAACTTGAACTGAACTGAACTGAA
>VUQS01067796.1:0-11832 GCA_015108495.1 Heterochromis multidens | reverse complement strand
TTATATTCCTATTTTTGATTTCATATTTAGTCTGTTCCTGTTTTCAGTTTATATTATATTCCTTGAGTCCCTCTGTATTTGTGCCTCCCTTGTGTTCCCGTGCCAGTCCCTTGTCTCATCTGTCAGTCCTGTTCCCTTGTTTGTTTACCTTTTGTTCTGTGTCAAGTTCACTTATCTTATTCTTGTTCCCAGTGTTGTACTTCCTGTTTTTATTTTGCTGAGTCTCTGGTCTGTGTGCATCATGTTCTTTTTAAATCCTCGTTCTCATTATCCCTGATTTGTTTCTGTCCTGCTTCCCACCTGTTTTCTTTCTTTCTTTGTCTAATCATCTGCTATGTATATATTGTCTCTGTCTCCCATAGTTCCTTGTCGTGACCTCCCTCATCCCTCATTGTGTGTGCAGCCTCTGTCTGTCCATCAGCCTGTAGTTTTCAGTTAGCTCTGCTCTGCCTTAAGTTTGCCATATCTGCCAGTAACCAGCAAGTAAAGATGTGAGTTTGAGTTTGATTCCTGTACTTTGGGTCCTCTCTCTACCTGCCACACGCATCACATGACAATCAGACCTGTTGTCACTGATTTTCAGTTCAGTTCTTGTGTAATTTGGCATACCTCAGCTTTCACTCCCTGTTTCCCTTCCTTAAGAATGGCTTCTTGACAGCCACCCTTCCACAGAGACCATTTCTGATGAAGCTTCAGTGGACAGTAGATGATCAACTGAAGGGTCAGATGTACCTCTCACGTCCTGTGTCAAGTCTTTGCTGGATTTTTCCCTATTTCTTAAGGACATGACTTTCAGATACTATTCATCAGTTTTCAGTTTTAGGCCTGCCACTTCTTTTGTCCTCCACTTATCCAGTTGCCTTAAATTCTTTAAGCACACACTGCACACCATGCCAAGTTTTTGACTAATAGCTCTTTGAGGACCACATTGTAGATGCAAAAATATTGTTTCATGCCTGTCAAACTGTGTTATTTTTTGGAATTTTTTGTTGATTCAGCTAAAGAAATGGGAATAAATTGTGGTTTTGCGACAGGCTGTTAGTAAGTGCCTAAAGATAGAATTTAAAAGTGGTTCTTTGCTATGTTGTCTGTTATTTGTAGACACTGGTTCACCCCTTGAATTAAGTGCCTTTTTTTTTTATCATTGAATGATTTATTGGTTACTGTTAAGTGGCTTAAAAAACATAAAAAACAAACATTCTTCTGAAAATGGTCAGGTACAAGCACTGATAATGAGTGAATAAGCAGCCAATGTCCAAAGAGACACTTTGAAAGACCTTTAGAAAGCCTGGAGAATTGTTGCTGAAGACCACTTTAAAAATGACAAGAAAGTCTGGCTGCTTGGAACCAAAATATAAAGAAATGAGAGGTGGCTTTTTTTCATGGTACTTTACACTCTTATGATCATGGATTTTGAAACCGACAATGATATTTGAACTGTTTTGTTTGTACTTGTACCAGTTTGTGTTGCAGAAGTTGTTTATGGTTGGAGAGCCTTTGCTTGAGTCAGTGTATTTGGAGGAACCACAAGTAACTGAGCTGAGAGAGAAGATCCGCAGTGTTCTAATACAAGCAACCATACCTCTCAGGGCTTATGCTGCTGAATATGAGAAATACTTAGAGCTACACAATTTGGACATAGAAGCTCACATTCTCACGTAAGTTTGTGTTTGAAATGACGTATCCAGTTTTCACAAGTGTAAGATTTGGGTCAGTTGGATTTATGGTCTATTTAGGATGCATTCCTTATTGAATTAACTCATTCTTTCCTTGTTTCTTTGTTTCTGTCGTGTCTCCATCATTTGGCTGCCAGATCTTATAATGCAGAAAAAACATCCCAAGAACTGAAAAAAGAGGTGGAGCAGCATCTCAAAGAAAAGGAAATAATTGAACACTCCTTGCCATCCTCCCTAGTGATTGGTCCATTTTGTGTTCGTGTTGATGGTGTACGCAAGTCTCTCACAAAAAAAAAAAAGAGTTTAGCCACTGCACTACTAGACCACCTTACTCTGAAGCTATGTACGCAGATTGACAAGGTAAGGCTAAGTATTTTATTCTATTGAGAACATGAATATCCTGTAATAAAGTGTTTCTTGTTTATATATGTATTTATTTTTACAGACGTCCTACATTTAATTCAGTTTGAAAGCACATTTTTCTTGCTTTTCTTGTTGAATTTTGGTTATTTTTTTATGTTTAGGCATGTGAAGAATGTGACATCATTAACAGAAAGCTACGTGAGAAACCCTATAGCATTGAGGAACTGAGTGAAAAGAGGGAGTGGATGAAACAAATCCCAGAACAGCTTAAGAGTTACAAGGTTGAATGGATGAAGTGGAAGTGGGTGTTTCTGTAGTACATATTATATGAAGAATTACTTTGTAAATCCATCTTTCTTTTTCTAATCTGTAAACAGGAAAATCTGGCCAAGACATTGTCAGACTATGAGCTGATAGAAGAATTTTTCCACTGTCTTTCAAACAATGATGTCAACAAAAAGTAAGTAATAATAATTATCATTAATTAAACGGGAATTTGTTTTAGATACATTGTAGGATTCCTTATGGAATTTATAGTGGCTTATTTGTGCAGGTGGACAGCTATTGCATGGCCACAAAAGATAATCAACCAGATGGAAGCAGCAGCCACCCAGCACTTGGAGGATGAGGAGTGCTTCCGCAAGATACAGCTAACTGACCAGAGCAACTTTGAGGAGCATTTAGACAATCTGCAGGTCTACTCAGTTGACTAGATTTTTCCATACATTTATGTCTTCAAGACGTAAAGACCTGGATGACCTCTAATTTCCTGCTTCTAAATTCAGATAAAACTGAGGTTATTGTACTCGGCCCTAAAAATCTTAGAAACATGGTGTCTAACCAGATACTTACTCTGGATGGCATTACCTTGGCCTCCAGTAATACTGTGAGGAATCTTGGAGTCATTTTTGACCAGGATATGTCCTTCAACACACACATTAAACAAATATGTAGCACTGCCTTTTTTTTTATTTGCACAATATTGCTAAAATTAGAAACATCCTATGTCAGAGTGATGCTGATAAGCTAGTGCATGCATTTTTTTTACTTCTAGGCACAACTATTGTAAGGCATTATTATCGGGGCACTCTAAAAGCTCTCTGAAAAGCCTTCAGTTGATCCAGAATACCTCAGCGAGAGTACTGACAGGGACGAGAAAGAGAAAACATTTCTCCCATATTAGCTTTTTTTCATTAGCTCCCTGTTAAATCCAGAATCGAATTTAAAATCCTTCTCCTGACATACAAGGTCTTGAATAATCAGGCCCCATCTTATCTTAAAGACCTCATAGTACCATATCACCCTGATAGAGCACTTCATCCTCAGACTGAAGGCTTACTTGTGGTTCCTAGGGTTTTTAAAAGTAGAACAGGAGGCAGAGCCTTCAGCTGTCACATCCCTCTTCTGTGGAACCAGATTCTAATTTGGATTTGGGAAACAGTCATCAGATGTTTGCCCCTCCCTGAGTCCGGTTCTATCAGAGGTTTCTTCCTGTTAAAAGGGAGTTTTTTATTCCCACTGTTGCCATGTTCTTGCTTATAGTGGGTTGTCTGATTGTTGTGGTTTTCTCTCTGTTATTGTTGGGTCTTTACCTTACAATATAAAACACCTTGAGGCGACTGCTGTTGTGAATTGGCGCTATATAAATAAAATTTAATTGAATTTTGCTTGATTCAACAGCCACTTAGAACAGTG
This sequence comes from Heterochromis multidens, assembly GCA_015108495.1. Taxonomy (NCBI): domain Eukaryota; kingdom Metazoa; phylum Chordata; class Actinopteri; order Cichliformes; family Cichlidae; genus Heterochromis; species Heterochromis multidens. The sequence continues at coordinate 8,098 of VUQS01067796.1, read as the reverse complement.
CACCATGTTTCTGCTATATGACAGTGCTACTAATTATACTGATGTTACATTGTTCTAAATTACCCAATCTACGTTTCTAGATGGTTGTTGCTGGGTTTGCGAGCCATGGAGACATTGATCATGCCCATGAGATGGCCAACGAGGTCAGGCATAGAAGCAAGCAACTTAAGGAGTGCCAGACTATGGCCCAAACGTACAACATCAGAGAACGCTTGTTCGGTATGCCTGTCACAAATGTAAGTGAAACAGAGTGGATCATGTTAAAGGATTTTTCTTTTGTGTGATTAATTCATTACAGAGGATTTCATAAACTAAAGAGTATTTGTTATGGGTGTAAATGTGTATTACAGTACGATCGTCTGCAGAAGCTTGTAAAAGACTTTCAGCCTTATAGAGATCTATGGACCACCACCTCCGATTGGCTACGTTGGAGTGAAAGCTGGTTTCGTGACCCACTGTCTTACATTGACCCTGAGCAACTTGAGCGCTGTGTCACTGAAGCCTACAAGACAATGCACAAATGTATTAAACAGTTCAAGGACATTCCAGGTAGGTGTCACACGTATTACCATTTAAAGTTGACAAAGTTATGTTTCCCATTGAAAATGTGACTGACTTGTTGTTTAATGGGCTGCTCTTGGTGCCTTACACAACTCTAGACTGCCAAATGGTGGCAAATCTAATTCGCAGCAAGATTGAGGACTTCCATCCTTACATCCCTCTAATTCAGGGACTAAGGAACCCAGGGATGAAGAGCCGCCACTGGCAGATGCTTTCAGAATGCATTCAAATTAAAGTCAAACCCAAAGCCAACTTGACCTTGTCTCGCTGCCTGGAGCTTGGCCTACAGAACCACGTGGATGACATAGCTCAAGTGGCCGAGGTGGCTGGAAAAGAGTACACCATCGAACAGGTACAGCTAAACAGGAATCCTAGTCTAAAGTGTTTTGTATAGAGTTAGAGTGTTGTTACTTATTTTCATCCTCTGCAAAATGTCAAAGTTCAGATACGGGTCCTTCACACTAACACCACTCACTTTACCTATGTAGACTATCAGTGGGTGAATATTTTCACTAAAACTAGTGCTGCTTCCTTTTTTATTCCATACCTTTTCACCCAGGCCCTGGAAAAGATGGAACAAGAGTGGAACACAGTAGTCATTGATGTTTTGCCCTACAAGAACACAGGAACGTACATTCTAAAGAGCCCAGATGAAGTGTCCCAGTTGCTCGATGACCACATTGTCATGACGCAGAGTATGTCCTTCTCACCCTTCAAAAAAACATTTGAGGCACAGATCAGTACCTGGGAGAGCAAGCTCAGAATGACTCAGGTATACACACACACACACACACACACAGAAATCTATCTGTCTTCTATGACTTGTGACATTGTTGTGTAGTGTCTCATGTTGTGCTGCTGCCCTCTTTTGGTGCATGCAGGATGTGCTGGAGGAGTGGCTGATGTGCCAGCGTTCCTGGCTGTACCTAGAACCCATCTTCAGTTCTGATGACATCAACCAGCAGCTGCCTGTAGAAGGAAAAAGATACCAGCAAATTGAACAAAAATGGAGGAGTATTATGAAAAGTGCCTTTAATAATCCAAAGGTCAGAGAGAGGTTTAGAGTTCTGTGTGGAACTAGATACTAGTGGTTCACGTGTTTGCTGTAGACTATATATGATTGTTTTTGTGATTGTTTCTAGGTGATTGAGCTGTGTCCAGATCCTCGTCTACTAACAGACCTTAAGAAGTGCAACGTGCTTTTGGAACAGGTGCAGAAGGGTCTCAGTGAGTACTTGGAGACAAAACGAGGGTTATTCCCCAGGTAAGTCACAGGGAAAGTGTCCTTAAAAACATTTTTTTTTCTCTTTAAATTTCATGTGAAGTACATTTGTAAATCACCTTTTTCACATGCTGGGACTCATGTCTCAAATAGTGAGAAACCCCAAAAAACTCCCTTTGTCTGCTATAAATGAGCAGAATTGTGATACTAGGAAACAGAGTAACTGTGTTTAATGTGCTACAGCATAAATATTTGTTTATAGGTTTTACTTCCTGTCAGATGATGAGCTCCTGGAGATTCTGTCCCAAACCAAAGACCCCACTGCTGTTCAGCCACACCTGCGGAAATGTTTCGAGAACATTGCACAGGTTTGCTTTGGCTCACTGTTACATGTTAAGGAAAGATAACATGCGCACAACATGACTAAGACTTCTGTCTGTCTTTAGCTTCAGTTTCAGTCAGATCTAAAGATCACACACATGTACTCCGGAGAAGGGGAGGAGGTGAAACTGTTCCTTCCTGTGTGTCCGACCGGTAATGTGGAGGACTGGCTAAGGGATGTGGAGAAGTCTATGAAAGCTACTTTAAGGGATAACATTGGCCGCTCACTCCAAGACTACCCTGAGGTACATGAACCTCACTTTTATTGTTTTTCATAAGTAATAGGCATTTTAGTAAGTAGTATATGCTCTCTTCTCTCAGCAACCACGTGTAGAGTGGGTGTTATCATGGCCTGGTCAAGTGGTGATAGCTGGCTGTCAGGTCTTCTGGACTGCTGAGGTGTCAGAGGCTTTGGAGAAGGGAGTCTTGGCCACCTGTCTTTATCCCCAGCTACAGACACAGGTGTGGATGTGATATTAAACTGGCCAGTAAAAATTATAACCATTTTATTATTCATTACTCATGTTGTACTGAACACTGTTCACACGACAGTATAACAACATTCTTAAAATTCTACCTTTTATTTGTGAAGTTGGGTGACTTGGTGGAGCTTGTGCGAGGACAGCTCTCTAAGATGCAGCGAGCTGTGCTGTCTGCCCTTATTGTTATAGAAGTCCATGCTAAGGATGTAGCAGCCAAAATGGTGGCACAGGAAGTCTCAAGCATCAATGACTTTGAGTGGATCAGCCAACTTAGGTTACCTGGTTATTTTATTGTTCTGCATGTTTTGTTTTTTTTTACTTCCTATCCTTGGAGTCTCCTTTGTGGTGTCAATGTGAAATATGAGTGTTACATTGATCTGATGCTGTTTGTAGATATTACTGGGCAAAAGGAGATTTGTACATCCGTGCAGTGAATGCAGAATTTTTGTATGGGTATGAATACCTTGGTAACTCTGGACGCCTGGTCATCACTCCGCTCACTGACAGGTAGGTGTTAAGTCTAATGGTTACGCTACCCTGTTTTTAACTGAATGCCATATACCCATTTGATCACTAATCTGGCTCTTTTAGATGCTACTTGACCCTGACAGGAGCTCTGCACCTGAAGTTTGGAGGGGCACCTGCAGGTCCAGCAGGCACAGGAAAGACAGAAACTACTAAAGATCTTGGAAAGGCTCTGGCCATCCAGACGGTAGTTTTCAACTGTTCTGACCAGCTGGACTTCATTGCAATGGGCAAATTTCTCAAAGGACTGGCCAGGTAACAACTTGTTGGTATGAAACAATGTTAGCTTTACTTTCAGCTGTTCCAAAACATGGCATCGTACATTTGAGATTCCTTATCTGGCTTACATTTTGCAGCTCAGGTGCCTGGGCTTGCTTTGATGAGTTTAATCGTATTGATGTTGAGGTGTTGTCTGTGGTGGCACAGCAGATCACCACTATACAAAAGGCCCAGCAGCAAAGGGTAAGAAGCAGATTCACTGAAAATTCCCATTCTTGTCTATATTGTACTTTTTACACTTACTGTACTCGAGTTTCACAAGCACTTTGGATAAGTACAATAAATATTTATTTTGCATTTCAGTAAAAAAAAAAAGATGTTATGCTTACATACATTTTACATTGTTTATATTTGAGTTTAATAAAATTAACTTAACATGGGAGAATTAGTATGTGGTGTTTTTTAAAGATACAGTTACCAACAAAACATTGTCTTATAAATAAATATTCTTCTGAGTTTTATTTTAGTAAAATGATCACTTAAATCTGTCATTAAATCATCTGGTTTCCATATCATGCATTGTCATTAGATATATAAAATTTTTAACATGCAGATATATATATATATATTACCTAACAAAAGTTTATCTCTCTAAAAAACTAATAGATAGATACTTTATTCATCCCCAGGGGGAAATTCACAAATTCCAGCAGTATCCAAAAATATTCTAGACATACAATAAATACTAATAAACACTGATTAAGACTAATAAATACACATTGTATAATTGTCTTCCTGTTGTGTTTTTAGGTAGAGAGGTTTGTGTTTGAGGGGGTAGAGATCCCTCTTGTCCCTTCTTGCGCTGTATTCATCACTATGAATCCGGGTTATGCTGGCCGCACAGAACTGCCTGACAATCTCAAGGTTTGACGTAATAACTTTGACTGAAGTAACTGTGTAATACTGACGATAAACTGATAAGGTTAAAAAAATGAGATGACATCTTCTACAGGCCCTGTTTCGTCCCGTGGCCATGATGGTCCCTAACTATGCGATGATAGCTGAGATCTCCTTATACTCATTTGGCTTCAGTGATGCCAAAGTTCTCTCCAATAAGATCACCACAACTTTCAAGCTCTCCTCTGAACAGCTGAGCTCTCAGGTACGGACTCGGAGGAGGATACAGCCAGAATATCCTCATACCTCTGAGTTTGTTATGATAGCTGCTGTAAATGGCAACAACAGTGTCAACAGTTATATTTTATACACAAGCTGCCACAGTTTGGAGCGGACATACACTGGTTCTTTTTTATCACTCACTGTTGGAGAGTATTCTAATTATCTTCTTTGTTTTCTGGTATTTTTTGTTGTCTGTAATTAATAAGAACTGTTTTGTTTTACTTTGATGATTAGTGTTGATGTTGTTTTTATTGTTAGTAACTAACTAAAGGAAAAAACTAACTAAACTGCAATCAATCAAGTCAATTATAAAATTTTTTTTTTTTTTGGCTTTTTATAAAATTGGCAAATGAGACATTAACTACTTTAGCTTTTCCTGTGTGTATAGAGAGATGTACTTTGTACTTCACGTCTAAAAAAAAAAGTCACAATGTTACAAAGAGTTGAACCCTATGTGTTGACTTTTGCCCTTTTTCCTGTGAAGGATCATTATGATTTTGGTATGAGAGCTGTGAAGACTGTGATCTCAGCTGCTGGAAACCTAAAAAGGGAAAATCCCAACATGAATGAGGTGCCGTTATTTTTCTTTTGTGTGTCTTGAAGTAGCTATGGGAGCCATGAAAAATCTTTTTTTTGCAAATTTTAAAATATTAAAATTATTGTATAGATATATGATATTATTGTACAATCTGTCTTACAGGAGTTGATTTGTCTTCGAGCCATTCAAGATGTCAATGTACCAAAGTTTTTACAGGACGACCTGAAGCTCTTCAGTGGCATTGTGTCTGATCTTTTTCCTAAGATAAAACAGGAGCCAGTCAGTTATGGCACACTGGAAGAGTCCATCCGTAATGTCTGCACCGCAAAGAACCTCAAAGATGTGGATGGTTAGTGTTTCTAAATGTTTAAGCTTTTATCTTTATTTTTTGAGTGAGTAGATAACAGTACTGTGTGGGAATTCCAGGGTATATTAATAAGTGTATTCAGCTATATGAAACCACTGTGGTGAGACACGGCCTGATGTTGGTGGGACCTTCTGGATCAGGTAAAACCAAGGTGAGTCATTTCGATGTTGTTATAGTGTTTAATATTTTTTGTGTTATTGTATCTTAATTAACACTGTGTATTTTAGTGTTATGAGATTCTAGGTGCAGCAATAACAGCTCTGGAGGGCCAGCCCTCCGTGAGCGGCGGTATCTACGAAGCTGTTCAGATATATGTCCTCAACCCAAAGTCTATTACCATGGGACAACTTTATGGAGAGTATGACTTGCTCACACATGAGTGGTAAGAATGCCTCTTCTTATACGATTTATAAGATTTATAAGATATATAAGATTTTTTGGCTTTTTCTCCACCCCTGTAGGACAGACGGTATCCTCTCATGTCTTATTCGCGGAGGGGTAGCATCTATGGACCAGAAGAAAAAGTGGTACATGTTTGATGGGCCAGTGGATGCTGTGTGGATTGAGAACATGAACACTGTGCTGGATGACAACAAAAAGCTGTGTCTCAGTTCTGGTGAAATCATGAAGCTCACTGATGTAAGATGAAGGTTTAGTTCTCCCAACCTTGGGTTTTCAGTTGGTCTGTTGTCTCTTCTCAAATTTTGTTTTGCATCTTTCTTGAGTAGGTGATGACCATGATGTTTGAGGTGCAGGACCTGGCAGTGGCATCTCCAGCTACAGTGTCTCGCTGTGGTATGGTCTACTTGGAGCCAAGTATTCTGGGCCTCACCCCTTTCACAGAGTGCTGGCTGAGGCAGATTCCTAAAGCCCTGAAACCATACAAAGAGGAACTCAGCTCACTGTGTGCCAGATTCCTACAGGTGAAAGAGTAGTCAGCATGACTAAAACAGTACAGTCCTAAAGCTTTTAGCTGTAATAGTATTAGTAAAAACAATGCACTTCTCTGTATTTTATTCAGGACTCCATTACATTTATCCGCACATCAGTAAAGGAGGTCATCACATCTCTGGACAGCAACCTTACCTGTAGTCTGCTTAAACTGATGGACTGCTTTTTCAGTACCTTCAATGTCAAAGAGGTTTGTCGTGTCTGTGTGAGAATCAACGACTGTAGAAAATCTCTTATACAGTCATTGGTCAGAGTAACTGAAGAATAATAGTTACTTGGACCACTAATAGTTACAGTTGCATATGATAAATACTGAGTGCTTTATGTAAGCTCTTCCATCTGCTTTGAAAGAGATAAACAAATCTGGTTTTCTTAAAACCTGTAATATTGTTTGAATTAATAGTAAATATTATGGCAAAACAGTTTAAACAGTTCTGTTGAGCGTGAATAGTGAATATATACTGCACAGCATGCCACAAATCGCCAAGTATGGCAAGGAGTTAAGTGCCTTTTTTTAACACTTGAATGATTCATAGTTCAGAGTTAAGTGGCTTAACAAACAAACAAAAAAACATTTCTTTGAAAATAGTAAGGTACAAGGAAGGACTGGACTGAAAATGGGTGGACAAAGCAGCCAATGCCCAAAGAAAATCTCCAAAAAGCCTGGAGAGAGCAAGAGCACTTTAAAAAATTAAAGAAAGTCTGCCTCCTTGGAAGCAAAATACAAAAAAACGAGGGTTGGCTCAAGACTTTTGCACACTGCTGTACCTTTTCCTTTTATTTGGATCATATTTCTTCACCTTTACAATTATATGTCATGTTTAGGGCTGTATGGTTGCAGGGTGAGGACCCTAATGCAAGACTCCGAGACAAAAACTTAACTCGACAGCCGTTTTATTGCTGGAGTATCAAAAGAAAACACAAACAAAAACACCTGATGAGGCAGGGCAAAAACTGGGAACTAAGAACTTGGTAATACTAAGGAACGTGGACACTCTGAGGAACATGGAACACTAGAATACATGGAATACATGGAACACGAGAATGCATGGACAAAAACATGGAGCGCACAACCTGGGGAGGAATGACTATGACGTAACAAAGAACATGGAGAGACTCAGGGCTTAAATACACACAAGGAAATCAGGGAGATTGAGAACACAGATGAACTACATAAGAGTATAACGAGACAGAGGAAGCAAACTTGAACATAGTACACAAGAGACGAGGGACTGTCAACGTAAAACAGGAAGTAGCTGAACCTAGACACAGACTAACACACGAGGACTTGACACTGGGGAAGGTAAACTAACACACTGAGAGACACAGAGAGTGAGAGCGAGGGCACGAGAGGGAGAGAGAGAGAGAGAGAGCGAGGGGAGAGAGAGAGAGAGAGAGAGAGAGAGGAGAGAGAGCGAGAAGGAGAGAGAGAGAGAGAGAGCGAGGGGGCGCGAGAGGGAGAGAGAGCGAGGGCACGAGAGAGAGAGCGCGAGGGAGAGAGAGAGAGCGAGGGGGCACGAGAGGGAGAGAGAGTGAGAGGGCACGAGAGGGAGAGAGAGCGAGGGAACGAGAGGGAGAGAGAGAGAGCGAGGGCACGAGAGAGAGAGCACGAGGGAGAGAGAGAGAGAGAGAGGGGGGGCACGAGAGGGAGAGAGAGAGAGGGGGCGAGAGGG
>VUQS01067795.1:0-10257 GCA_015108495.1 Heterochromis multidens | reverse complement strand
GACGCATGATGGTTTGGGGCAAGGTCTCACAGTGGTTTCACCCGAAACCTGTGGGGATAATGACCCATGCCTTTTTTCACACCTGGGCTTATGTGATGACTCACATGATCAATAGTGGGTTAATCACTCACATGATCAGTGGACTCACATGATCAATAGTGGGTTAATGATCACCTCCCGAGAGACAGCCCCCACTAGGGTTTAAATACCTGGGACTCTCCACCATTTGGTTTTAGAACTGACGAAGCCTTTTGGATGAAAGGTGAAACGTCTTCAAACAACTTAAAGAAGTCCAGTTGCCTTCTTTCAAACTCTTAGACTACCATGTCCTGGATGACTGAAAACCTACACAGACATATGTCAATGACAGTTTTCCTTCATAAATAAAGGATATATAAAAGTCGCCTTGCCAAAAACTGATTGCAGCTTCTCCTTCATGACAGAAATGTTCTTTCTGGCTTAAAACTGCTTAATATCATTCACGAGAGATATGTTTGGAAGATGTTTCACAGATTATAGGCCAACAAGACATTTACAACCGCTTAAATACCGGCAATACCGGTAATCACCTGCAGCCTCTTCATCCAGGGTTCACACTGGTCCTCGTCAGTCTGCAGCTTCACCTCCTCAGGCCTGAAACCAGCCTGATTTCACTCTTTATTTGCTTGGATTAATTCTCCACACTCTGGACTTTGCTCAGTTCAGCTACGGTTCCCCTGCTGCTCTGCACAGTCATCACCCAACCAGTTCTCCACACCTTCAGCCACACACTCCCGGCTCTGACTCGCTCTGCTCCAGTGATGTGCAAAAAAGTGATTTCTGATATTCTGTGTGGTTTTTTTTTTATGTCTAATATCTTTGCTTATGTTAGTAAATAGCCTGTAGTCAACAGGAGTTACAAAGAGGTTATATATAAAATAAAAAAGTGACCTGTTTTGCAAGTATCTTTATGACTCTGCGTTATTGTACCTATACTCTGTGTTCTACATTAGAATCAATCCAGTCCTTTTTGGCCACTTCAAACATCTTTATAGAACTGTTATAATATATTTGTTGCAGTTTCTATAGCAACCTTCAAGTCAAAATGTGTGTAAACAAGTGTTGCTAGGAAACTGCAGTATGATTTTTTTCATAAATTTCTATAGGATCAAAATGACATCAGCAGTTTTATCTGTAACTGGTCATAATTCAAAATGTTGTAACACTTTCATGTGTGGACAGTGATTCTCAGAATGAAGACACAGACGGTTGAGACTGAATTCATTGCTTTTGTGTTGTACCTGGACTCAATAAGATGTGTGAATCATTTGAAGTTTGTGGATGCTGTAATTGCAGCTAACCACTAGATGTCACTGGTAGGGTCTGTCTTTGAGGCTTTGAAGCTTCAAATCTTTTTTCGGTACAATCAGGACGAAGCCTCTAAAGCTTCACAAGGCTCCATCCGCCCATCTCTAGTGTAAAGAATCTGAAAATACAGTCCAAACGTCCCAAACTCACTCAGCAGCAGAGGAGAGGTTAATCTTCAAAATCTCACATAAGAACACAGTTATAATTTAATTGATTTATGAAGCAGACAGCTGGCATATACCTGGCACCTTCATTGCCAAAAATTTGAAGCTGGCCAAATTAGAAGCCAACAAATCATCCTCTCTACAGTTCATCTTGCATCTATAGTAGTAACAGCTTCTTGGGCCTCCACTTCTCCCACTTTAGTTAGCGCTCATCCAGGTCATCCAAACTCATCTAAATATAAGCAGTTTTCTAATGTATCTTGTAACTTCCAAGCTATACTAACATTTGATGCTGCATGAATAAATTAGGTCCCAAGCAGCTTTTTGGATAGATCACCCATAAACTGAGCCCCATTCAAACCTGCAAAGCTGCATTTAGAGGCATTACTATGAAGCTGCTTACCCAGCAGTTTTAATCTTGGAGTTAATTGCTGTAGGATGTTTAGAGGCATCCTACAGTGGCAATGGGGACATTGATTTTCTCCTTTCTACAGAAAAACTGACTGACAATGAAGCAATTCAACTGTTGTTTTAGCTACTTATAGCAACACCAGTCTGCCTTATATTCATCCTGTGAGAATAGTAAGCTCAGGATGCTAATTAATTGTTAATGTAATTACCATGAAAACCCAAGTAGCCTTCTTTTTCCTCATGAGTGGAGCTTATGCTTTGAATATCAGTGTGTTCGTGTTAATTACTTTCATAGCAATTGTGAAGGTGTGGTCTATGCCTCATCACTTATTTAAACAAAAGAAAAAAAACTGAATCATAAACTACTAGAGATATCTTCTACATCACTGAAAGTCAATTTCCAGTGTAAATGGACTGATTCTTATATAGCACTTTTCTACTCTCCCGGAGCACTCAAAGCACTTTATACAACATGCCTCATTCACCCATTCACACAAGCACTTTTTCCTGTGCTTAAGTGCTATCTATCTAACATACATATTCACACCCCAGTGGATGCATCAGAGAGCAACTTGGGGTTAGTATCTTGTCCAAGGATATTTTGCATGCAGATTGGAGCAGCCAGGGATCTAACCACCAACCTTCCAATTAGTAGATGACCTACGCTACCTCCTGAGCTACAGCCACCCCTGAAGACAGTGTTTGTTTAATGCCGTCCTGTTTTTTCAGCACACTGGCCTAAGTTGTCATTTGGGCCAGGATTGTCTTCTGTGGCAGGTGCACTCTTGCATCTCAAGAGGCTTTCACAAAAGATGCTGCATGCATGAAACTCACTCATGGGTTCATTGCACTGCTTGAGGGAGCCACAGAGGACAGAGCAAAATTGTTACAAGCATCTTTCCCACTGTTCTGGAGTCTTCCACCATAATAATTTTAACAGCCCCATCCAGCGTTTTAATTTTCTGTGGTCTTTGCTTCTTCTTGTATTCAAGAATATCCCCATTGCAGAGAATGTAATAGTCCAGTGTCAGCCCTGAGAAGATGTGCATTACCCGGCAGTGCCCCTCAGCACTAAATTTCCAAGTTTCTGATAAAAAAAAAAAAGTTTTCAAAACTTCCCACAGGATGTCGGTCTTTTCTCCGTACCCCTCTCCCTCAGCTTTAACACTGGAGGATACATATTGGGAGATGTTCTTACACATATACATATACTCATACCTACAATACATTGCTTGACTGGTGAAACACACACCTGACGTGTTTACTTGGACAGAAACCTTATTCTATTTTCATTCTGTGGTCTTAATACATTCTCAGACTTGTTTTTGTATTATTCAGTGAATTCAGACACAAGATCAGCTTTTCCTCTATTTTACTTTCTCTGTCTGCTGCTGACTGGATGCTTCCTATTAGCTATACAGGCTGCCGTCAGTGCACAGTGGTCAAATTCCAACAAATTTGAACAGATTTATTCAAATTATTGTACATTAAAAGTGAACAACGATGGAGCAAAATTTGAACTTTTTGGATCTTGTGGCCAGAATATCATGTAATCCAAGATTAAGCCAACTATGTTTTTACTCAAAGTATAAAGTAAATAGCATAAAGTCATTTGTCACCATATTCTCCATTCATTTATTAAATTTTCTTGCATTAACACTGAATGATGAAATTATATATAAATTGTTTTTTTATGCTGCTTCTGCTAATATGCTCATGTATAATAAAATACATGATAAAGTGCATGCTTTATAGTTGATGCTGTTGCTAATTTATCTTCAACAACCACATTGTGTCATGAGCCTGCAAGATGTGCAGACTCAGTGTTGCGTAGAGTGAGGACCCAAATTGAGACACGCGGAAGCAAACTGAGTAAACTAAAGGCAAGCCGTTTAATAAGGCTGATAGCGAAACAGGTACTAAAGGAAACTGAAAACTATAACTTGCTGAAAACCAAAAGACTTAGAATACAAACTAGAAAACACAGGGGAAAAGTGAGCTGATGTTCTGATAAGGGAGAAAGGGAGACTGAGACAATATATACACAGGAGAGTGATTAGGGAAGTGGAGACAGCTGGGAACACAGCAGGGACAAATCAGGAGTAACGAGACAGAGGAAGCAAAACTGAACATGACACACACAAGACGAGGGGCTATCACAATAACACAGGAAGTATCAACACAGAGACAGAGACTAAGACATCTTAACTTGACACGGACAAAAAGATAAACAAACATGAAGACAACACTGACAAAACATGGGAGACACATGTACATGAATTAACTTAACACAGGAGACTTGACACAAGAAACAAATCAAGAATCAACATAGAATATTCACATAAACACTAGAAAGTCCAAAAACACAGAAACAGTGGGTCAACTGACCCAGGACCATGACAGTAGCCCCCCCCCCCAAAAAAAAAAAACAAAAACAAAAAAAAAACAAAGTCTAACTCAACCCTGGTGGGTGGAGGGGGCCAAGAAGGAGGAACCTTGACACATTGCTGATTTTGCCTTCATGTTTGAATAACACTGTAGACCTGGAAACATTGCGTGATAAGAAATGTGCAGAGACAAGAATTCTGAATGATTTTGCTCAATTCAGTATATCTGTTTAATATCTGGTTTTTTTTTAAAAGAGCATCTTCAGCAATGGTTTAATTCAATTTTATTTATATAGCGCCAAATCACAACAACAGTCACCTCAAGGCGCTTTATATTGTAAGGTAAAGACCCTACAATAATACAGAGAAAATCCCAACAATCAGTAAGTAAGAGTAATAAGTAAGAGCTTTCCTTTTTTTCTATTCAGATGACAAATGGCACCAGAATTTCACATATTCCAAAGATTTCACTGATTTTCTTTTTTCTTTTTTAAAGTGTTCCAGGTTGTGCACACAATTTCATTGATGTAACAGTGACATCCTCCCCAAATTGGTCTATTGTGGGAAGAACAAGCTATCAGATTCATAGAGTTAAAATTAGAATGCAAGTGACAGGTTTGGTTGTCAGGTGAGTCAATTTGAGCAAACCTTTTCTTCGCAAGCAGTCACTGAATAAAGGCCCGTGGTGGGTGATTTTATTTTAGGATGAATCTGTCTTCCAAAATGTTACAGCAGCAAAGGTCATGATGACTGTCCTCAGAGAAAAATACTGCATTCCCAAGCTGACCGCTGTCAGACGCGGCCAGGAGGACAACTACAAAAACCTGTGTCATCCTTGATAATAAATAGTTCTGAATCTGACAGATGATGTTTTAGAAAACCTCTCGCAATATCATTCCCTTCAGTAAAAAATTGTCTTTTTTAAAGACTCGACTGCATGTGTTTGTACAGTTTCATATACTGGACCTCTCTCTTTCCCCATCAATACACAATTCCAGTTTAGTCTTACCATTCGCTCCTCCATGCTGTGCCCTTGCCTCTGATTGGCCTCCTGGCTATCCGGCGGTGGGGTCACACTCCGGCCCTGTGGGTCCACCCAGCTGTACACATTGTTGGTGATGTAGCCTTCAGGAATTCGTCCCATAGAACATACAGATATGTTCAGCGTCTTGCATCCTTTTAGCACCTGCATTGCAAGGACAGTGAGGTTGCAGATTCCATGAAAGTGCAACATACAGCAGATTTATTACCTCATAAAGGAGTTCTTTCATGTCATTTTGACAGTCAAATAACACACTAAATGCAGTATTTCATTGCAGAGAAGTTTGGCCTCAAATTAATCAGGGCTCTGTGTGCTCTAATTCCTTGGACTACTAGTCACCAGAAAAAGAAATTTTAAACAATTTGACATATGTGTGGCAAGATTTTGTTCCCTCTGGAAACATCTGCAGTCAAGTAAGAAAATAAAGGGAGTCTTGACAATTCAGTTATTTGATTTGCATATAAACAATGTAGAAATCCTACTGTTTTTTTTTTCATTGTAGATTATGCAAAAATGGGCAGGGCTGACCAATGATGGATGACAAATGACACCTTGAAGCATTAGTTGAAGAAGTTGACTCAGATTGTTCAAATCAAGCTTTTATTTGGTGACATTACAACATCCTGACAACTGACAGAAGCTGAAACCTGAGATGGAGTGATACTCTTGTTACAAGCCCTTTAAGAAATGTTGACTTTTGGATAGGTCTGCTGTTGTGGAAAATAAACAACACTAGTGTGCAAAACGTAATGCTACCAGCTTAAAAGCTTACATGCTAAGCTGAAATAAAAAAAAAAAACAAAACCAAATAAATTTAAAGTTTTAAAGAACCTACAAAAAGTTCAATGCAAACTCCATGGGGAAGAACACACTTTGTACAATTCAACAGCAAACAGGGCAAACTCCTCAAACACTGTTTAGAAGTGAAAGATTGACTCAATAACATGAACCTATTTCGGTATTTTATTTGTGTGTCCAAAAAGTCAACAGCCTGATGGCAATTACACTATGCATATGTTTGAACAGGAAAAGGAACAACAGCAGAGTTTCTACAAAGAGGAAGAAAAAAATATTAAAGAACAAAAAAGCATGTACATGAAACATAGATAATGGCTGCAGTGGCCGGTTTCACTGTTTCTAACACTTTGTTTTACGTCACTACGATGAAGTCTTTTGTATTTTCTTATTCATGTATTTTCAGTGGCAGAGGCTAAGCACCAGCAACACAAACATAGACAAGAGTAGGCTACATTACTGGATTTTCTACATATTTTTGCCAGTGCCCACTGGGGACCCTACACAGCTAAAACATTTAGACATGGGACTACTAAGCTGTGCTTAGCCTATATGGACTATTAATGCACCATGCATGGAAAGCAGTATGAGTATGATTAGGCATCTAAAGCAGTTGGATAGAGTTAGGTTAGAGATTGGGGTTTTAGTTCATAATTCCTTGGCAACCATGTTTTCAATCATCTGTGATTATTATATATATATATATATATATATATATATACAGTATATTATATATATATAATTTCCAAGCTATGTTGTGGCACCAAAATAAACACTAGCTTATGGTTGAATGAGTTGGAAGGAGGTGGCTGGGTCAGATGGATGGTGGGGCACAGATCAGAAAATGTGAGGTCACAAAGATCTCTTTTTTTTAGGCAGACAAAAGCATTTCTGTTATGGTTTGGGAAAGACAATAGTTTGGGTTCAATGTTTAATAAGGAATTCTGCCTTAAGTCCTTTATTCTGTATTGAAGCAGACCACCATCTTTCTGTAAATCAAATCAAGTGCTGCCAAAAACTAAACATAACCTTAAAACGTTTAACACTGTAGTCACTGTGACTAAATATTGCAAGGCAAAATCACAATTATTGATAAGTTGAAAATATTTGGAAAAACACAAATTAACAGCATTTTTTATCAAAGTTTTTTAAAATGATCTTCCTTACTCTAGAAAATTAACTAAATATAAATACTTTTTTGCCTTTTTTAACAGATTTGGATATATGTTTTTCATACTTCATCTATTATTATATCAAATGGCGACTTTGCGTAACAATGCCCTCCTGCCTGTTGGAGCATATACACTGTGGTAAACCTTTGTTTGCTTTTGAATCACGGCATCCTTTCATCACAAGTGATTTCATACTCCTTTCAGCTCTGTTATTTAGCTCTGCTATTTAACCTTGTCTCGTACATCTGCTGTCACATTTAGCTGCTTTATGGGAGAGGGACAGAATTAGCAGAGGCTTTGAGGGCACAATGAATATTGCTGTGACTCATACAGTGGACAGTGGAAACACAGCAATGACACAAAGAAGCAGAGAGAAAAAGGACTGAAGTTGGGCCTTATATGGAGTAAATTTGTCTCCAACACTTATTTACTTCATGAAAAGTAGGACAAAATATTTAAATAGGTGACTGTTTCCCCTGGCATAATTAAAAGAAAAGGCAATTTTGCTAATTTAGCTGCTAGATCTGTTGATCAGTGTATCTCTTTAAAACAATGTTGTGTCTCTATGAAGGCGAAAAAAGGTGAATGCTTAATATTGAGTTCACTGTTAATATATACATAACAACATATGTGTTAGCCTTACTTATAATTCCAGAAATCTCTGTATTCACCACCTAATCCATTTCAAATTTGGCAGCTGTATTGCTGGGTTTGATGTCAGTTTGAAGTTTAATGTTATATGGTTAAGCAGTTCTCACTAAAAGTTGTCATCCATTACCACTGCATTCCCAGTTCTATTCAATTGAAATGAATTCAAGTCAGTTCAATTTATATAGTGCCAATTCACAACATTGGCTTTAAGGCACTTTAAATTGTAAAGTTAAACCCTTCAACATTAGAAAGTAGCTACATTCAGCTGCTCCCTTGTCACAAGGGGTTGCCACAGCAGGTAGTTGAACATGTGTGATTTGGCAAATTCTTTACACCGGATGCCCTTCCTAATGCAACCCCAAAGGGATTTTTTTCTCCTGCAAGAACTGAACAAGCAGCCTTTAACTTGTTAAGAGAATGTGTGAAACACTACACTATGGAGCCACTAAACATTAGAAAGAGAACCCCAACAAAAAGACAATTCCCTATGAACAACCACTTTTCAACAGTGGAAAAGAACTCCCTGATAATAAGGAATTACAATAGTCAACCCTAGAAGTAAGAAATGCAGGGACTAATTTTAAGCATCACACTGTGACAGGATGTTTATAATTTTAGCAATTTTGCACAAGTAAAAGAAGGCAGTCATAGATATTCAATTCAATTTTATTTATATAGCACCAAATCCCAATAACAGTCACCTCAAGGCACTTTTATTGTAAGGTAAAGACCCTGGACTTGTGTCTGTAAACTGTGTACAGTTTAGTAAAAGATATTTGTTAATGAATAGATTGTTCTGCCAGCTAACCAAGAGGTTAAAACACTATTAAAATGTGTGCAATCCATTAATGTGTCATATATACTCTTACTGAAGCCATTCAATTTGAATGTGTCAACTGTTGGATTTAAAATCCAATGTGCTATGATTACAAACAATTGTCAAAAGGGGTTTTGTCATGGTCCTGGGTCTTTGACCCAGTATTTTGAATTGTTCTGGACTTTGTTCTGGACTGATTAATCTCCTTAGAATTAAGAGATCTTTTATGTTCTATTTCCTGAGTTTGTTATTTATAGTTCTTGATTTCTTACGTTGGTTCCCCTTTCATGTCCAGTCTGTCCTAGTCTCGTCTCCATGCTTGTGTATCTTCAGTCCCCCACTCTGTCGTAAATGGTAATTAGACTGATTCTTTTTTGTTTTTCTAGCCTGTCATGTCTGGTAGCTCTTGCAATCAGAATCTGTCAAATGCGTCATGCAGCCTGTTCAGTTGCTCCTGCCTTTTCCCCTGAACTTTTAAACTTTTTTCTTACTCACTCACTTATTATTTGTAGAGTCTTTAGTTTTTTAAATAGTGTTCTCTCAAACATGTGGGTTGAAAGAGTTTTTGTCCTGCTTATCACTGTGGAACTGTTACTTTCTCTGAGGAATGGGGCCACTGCGCAGCAGCTACACACGGCAGCCTTTGTTTACTCCAGGGATCAGCCGATCGCCCTGAGGCCGGTCGGCTTGTTGGCCAGACCTACGGACATTCCAGTTGAAATCTGGAGGAAAACATATCGTGGATGCAGAGGTGGGGGACAGAAGAGGAGAAAGAGGGAGATGGTGAGACAGTGGAGGCTTTAGGAGAGGAGGAGGTATAAGCCGTGTCTCCCGTCTATTATAATGAGGAATGTGCGGTTGCTAGCTAACAAGGTGGACGAGCTAACGGCGCTAGCCCTGAGTCAGTGGGAGTATCTGAAATGTAGCCTGATCATGGCTGAACCAGGATATTCCTGATGATAACACATCTGTTGAAGGCTTCCACACTGTTCGGGCCAACAGGGACAGCTCCGTGAGTGGTAAGCAGAAAGGAGGGGGGCTTGCTGTTCTTGTTAACAGCTGGTGGTGTAACTCTGCCTGCATCTCAATCAAAGAGCAGATTTGTTGTCCAGACATTGAACTGTGCGCTGTTGGACGCTACACTTCCAACCTTCACACAGTATGTGGCCTGTCCCACCAGGGGGGGAGAGAATTTTAGACCTACTGTATGCTAATGTCAAGGATGCATACAGTTCCTCCCTCCTCCCCCCACTGGGTAGGTCAGATCATAACCTGATTCACCTCACCCCCTGCTATGTGCCTATTGTGAAGAGGAAGCCTGTGACCAAAAGGAGTATTAGGAGGTGGTCAGAGGAGGCCTTGGTGGGTTGTTTTGGGCTGTTTTGAGGTGACAGACTGGCAGGCACTTTGTGAGCCCCACAGTGAGGACATCAATGGGCTTACTGAGTGTATCACTGATTACATAACCTTC
>VUQS01067794.1:0-17282 GCA_015108495.1 Heterochromis multidens | reverse complement strand
GACATGAACATGGTGTTTTTTAGCAGCTCACCTTCTGTGCCAATGATCTCAAAATCACATGGACTCAAACTTGTGTCCAAAGAACATCTGTACCATCCTGAGTCAGACTCACTTGTTTCAGTGATGATTTGTTTCTTTACAACACAACACCCTGTTTCCACGGACTACAGATTTGCATCCACTTGTGATGTTTCCACCTACCTGTATGGATGAGACGTTCTACATTGGCAAGACCAATGTTTCCATGCAGGTCTGTAGAAAAGATGAACAATCTCTACTTACTCTACTTCCTGTAAAATCATGCAGTCTGATAAAATATGTTAGTAGATTAAATTGAAGACAGATGATTTTTTACATTAACATTTAACTTTAGATCAGTTAAACTCAACAGTTTTACTTTGAATTTGCAAACAATAAAACATCCTGATTCTTCCTGACATCTACAAACCATCTGCTGAGGCCAAATGAGATTTTTGAAATTGTTGGTTAACATTCAAAGTTTAACACTTGTGCAACGCTGTTCCTCTTGAGCTTAATAGATAGGTATATGAAAAAAGTTGCTATATAAGCTCTAAATAGAGAGTTGTTTTAAAAAAAAAGAAGGAACCAACTCTCTGGGTAGTTTTGAAAATGATGGTACCATTTAGCTGCTTATAAATGTGGTTCTAAGTCCCTTTTAAGGCAATTTTCTTTGGTTCCCTATGAAGTAACAGTGCTTTTTAACAGTTTATACATAAAAAGTTTATTTTTAAATAGTATGGAGGAAAAACATCTTCAAGGATTATAAAGGTCATTTCTGGGGAGGAAACTGGGATGAAACTAACAAAAGAATAATGAGCAAACTGCAGTTGTGCTAAAAGATGTTTATGTGAACTAATTCCACACGGGTTTATATTAAGAGGAGTTAACTTGTGTTTTCAATGAACTGCATATTTAAGTGATGTATTTCTGCTGAACATGTTTAACCACAGAAGAAAGACAGAAACTGTTCAACAATGAGCAAAACTTACTGATTAACTCCTAATAAAAAGAAAAGCATCAAACGACTGAGAAAATTGGAGAAATAAGAAAATTTACTCACTGAGGAAGATGAAGCCGATCAAAGTTTGACAGACCTTCATATTGAGGCTCTCATGGGTTAATGCTGCTTCTCTTCAGTCTTCAGTTGCAAACCAGGAACTTCTGTCTTCTCTTAGCAATGTGGTCCCACCTTCAAACAGACCCCACCCTTCTGCTTTAAAGACTTTTGACCACATTCAAAGATTAAGTGTCCATTTATTTGTGGTTTTTCATTTAAATGTCATAACTTGAGTCTTTTTGGGTTCAATTTTGTTCCTTTTGGTTTGTTAATTTATTGCTGAGCATTATTTTTATTTCATCATGTCCAACTGCAAACACCACCTAAAGACTGTTTAAAGGTTCCTCTTTTGATGAAAATAAATGTTTTAAAAGCATTTTTCATCAAAAGTTATATCACTACTACTGCTTTTGCTGTTGCAAAATTCTCTGAATTTCTCTCCCAATTTCAGTTCAGTATTCTTTCAGTGCCATGTCTCTGTCTCATGTCTCTGCTGCTGCCTTACAATTATACGCAAGCAATACAAAATTACCTGCACAGTCATATATGTAATATAACACTGTTATATTATGTTCACAATATGTTCAAAGATAGAGTAGGTTTGGTCTCAGCTGGATTGATCAAGTCTCTGGAAGATCGAACCTTCTTGTGGAGACTGGAGATACATTTGAAAATATGTTTAGGATAAAGAATACAAAGACAGAAACAAAACTTCAATTACTAACTCTTCATTAGTTTCAGGGAAAATTCTTTTCAGATTAAACTCTGTTTGTGATGCATTTAGTTTAATTGACCGTAAATTATAAATTTATATGAAAGACAAAAAAAAAATCATATTTAGCTCTTAAAAACATCTGGTAAGAGAAACTTCACATTTTGTGAGTTATGAGGACAAATGTGCAACAACTACTCACTCACTCAGTTTGTGAAATCGACAAAATATTCAATCCTTTTATTCTTGTTTCTGGATAGAAATCAGTCTTCCTAATGGAATACATTACTTTTAAAAATAATTTGCAAACTGCAGTGGTGCTAAAACAAAATGTTTCTATAAACTTTTTAAAGTTTATATTTGAGGAGTGAACTTCTACTTTCAATGAGCAGCATGTTTGAGGGACTCATTTACATTCCAAACATCATGTTTAGCCAATAAAATGTCAGATAAAAACAAAATAAAATGACTGATTATCTACAAATAAAAAGGATAATCAAGACAATAATTAGAACAGAAAAATGAGAGAAATCACACACTGCCACTGCAGTAAAAGCATATCTGAATAGAAACACACAAAATGCAACACTATCAGTCATGGACTGGCCTACCCAGAGCCTGGACCTCAACATTATTGAAGCAGTGTGGGATCATCTTGACAGAGAACGGAGATAAAGGCAGCCAGCATCCACAGAAGAGCTTTGAAGAAGCTCTACTTGGATGTTGTTCTTTAAGAAGCCTGGAGAACTATTCCTGAAGACCACTTAAATAAATTACAAGAAAGCTTGCTTAAGAGAGTTCAGACTGTGCTGAACAATAAAGGTGGTCATACTAAATATTGGCTTTCAAGGTTGTTAAAATTGTACAAACTCTGTTTTTGTCTTATATATTTTATTTCTATGAATGTTTGCAGATATTCAGAGGTGGCAAAAGTACAGACATTGTGTACTTAAGTATAAGTACAGATACTCTGGTAAAAGTTGAAGTACTGGTTCAACTTCTTTACTCAAGTAAAAGTGAAAAAGTACAGGCTCTGAAATGTACTCAAAATAAGAAGGTAAAAAGTAGCTCTTTTGATGATGTTTTCTACCAGCTATTTTTGTGCAAGGCTTACTGAACCTTATGCTATATTTCTTTCAAATGTTTTTTCAATTTTATTTAAATAGTGCCAAATCACAACAACAGCCGCCTCAATATTAATATAATAAAATATATTATATTAGTACATGGGAATACAAACTTTATTTCAGTCTAAATTTTAATTGTAATGAATGTACTCAACTTGAATCAGTTATGTAGAACATGAGCAGAGAAAAAAAAGAGTTTTTTAAAAATTGCTCTATTTTCTGTTGCCTACATTGTAGAGGGTGGCTTTGCCTCCACACCTAAACAGGAAAATGAGCACAGTCAGGGGTTAAAGTGGGATTCAGCAAGTGGGGAACTCTAAAATTGGCTGTAGTGGCTCAGCATGGGGAAAAGAATCACAACTCACAATAATTTCTGTTGTGAGCTCCAGTAGATTTTCTTAGTGTTCAGGCTGTGATCAGCTGACCTGCTGCTCTTTGTGGATTTATACAACTGAATTCAATAAGATGCAAGCAGATGTTTTTAATGAGTTGTCTTGGCTGATTTCCATCCCTACACTAACAGTATACTGTTTATACTGTCTTTAAACTAGATGGTATAAAGTTGGTATGAAGGTAGAATTCAGTGAATGAATCTAAGCATCATCAGCTTAAATTCAAATAAATCTCTGCTATACTTAATGTAACCAAACTGTTCTTTACTTTAAATCCATCACAGTACAAACTAACCTGTTTGTCCTGCACTAACCTGCAGAGTATTTTCATGCAACCTTTAAATACCACAAAGTTAGTAAACCTCAGTTTGTTTTGCAGGATGTTGCACAATATGAAAAATCATAACTTTACATTATATACAGATCCAATATCTGATTTAAAAAACTAGGACTGACATGTAAGGTTTAAATTTCCAGTTTACCAAATCCTACTGAGCAGTCGTTACCTTTAAATCTAACCTCTCTTCTTCCTCTCCTGCCATGTCTTTCTTCTCTTTTAGCTCTCATTCTTTTCTCTCCCTGGAAATACAGCAGCTGGACCTTTAGCTAGCAGACACACTGTGACAAACTGCACACAAATAGTTTGTGTGTTTCCTGATATTTGTTGAGCTGATAGAAACGTTGAAATTACCTGACACTTAAAAAAACATTACTCCCTTTATGCTCTCTGTAGGGCTAGTTAGATGCTAAAGTACTGCGACCACAATTTACGAGCACTCGTTTCGGTGTTGTGCCAAAAAAACACCAGCCCACTTTAAACCCTAAGTATAGCGCTATAAATGATGCATAAATTATATGGTTTTGCCTCTTTCATCTCTTTGTATGCAATAACCCTGGTGATTAATACACCAGTAGGATTGCCTTTCATGTGTTACTGTTTAGGCTCAAATCAGTTTGATGTTTGAAGGCAGGCAGTGAAGTGAAATAATAACTCCCCTCAAATGTCTTAAACCAAAAGTAATGAGCCTGTTTTGAAAATGTAAAGAGTAGAAAGTACAGATATTTGTGTTAAAATGTAGGGAGTAAAAGTAAAAAGTTGTCAGAAAAATAAACACTCAAGTAAAGTACAGATACCTGAAAATTCTACTTAAGTACAGTAACAAAGTATTTGTACTTTGTTACTTCCCACCTCTGGTTTCAGCGACACAGTTTTTTCCTTGTTTTGCCTAATGCGACCTCAAGAGATGAATGTCAGATTATCAGTTAGATGTTGTTTCATCATCATTCACAGCATGCTAAAACATGTATGCCTTAATTGACATTTCTGTGTTGCACATCAATTTCCACATTTACCCACCACACTATCAGAATGCTGGTTCTGATAAAAAGGTGTCACAAGAAATTTCATTGCAGCAACTCAAAATGGTACTCAGTAGTTTCATTCCCACATGCTTGTATGCATGCCTGACAACATCGGAGAATGCTCCTAATGAGATCAGGATGGTGTCCTGAAGGATCTCCTCCCAGACCTGGACCAGGGCATCACTGAGCTCCTGGACAGTCTGAGATGCAAACTGGCGGTGTTGGATGGACCAGAGGTGTTCTGTTGGATTTAGGTCAGGTGAGTGTGGGGGCCAGTCAATGGTATCAATTCCTTCATCCTCCAGGAACTCCCTGCACACTCTTCACATGAGGCTGGGCATTGTTGTGCACCAGGAGGAACCCAGGACCCACTGCACCAGCGTAGGGTCTGACAATGGGTCCAAGGATTTCATCCCGTTAGCTAATGGCAGTCAGGGTGTCGTTGCCTAGCCTGTAGAGGTCTGTGCGTCCCTCCATGGATATGCCTCCCCTGACCATCACCGACCCACCACCAAACCAGTCGTGCTGAATGATGTTACAGTTCTCCACGGCTTCTCCAGACCCTTTCACGTCTGTCACTTGTGCTCAGGGTGAACCTGCTCTCATCTGTGAAAAGGGCACCAGTGGTGGACCTGCCAATTCCTGTATTCTATGCCAAATGCCAATCAGGCTCCACGGTGCTGGCCAGTGAGTACAGGGCCAACTAGAGGTACAAAGAAAGTATGTTTTAATTTAAATAAAGCAGGATAACGAACCTTAATGCTTAAGCTTGTTAAGGTTTAATAATAACATAATAAGTAAGTTGGATAAAGTCAATAAATATGTTTGTAACAATTTATAACAGTCTTTTATTAAAGTTAGATAGACAGACAGACAACTTTAAATACCTGTGGTCAACTGTCAGTGTCAGGGGTGATTTGTGATAAAAGGATAGCAGGAAGAGTGAAATCTTACAAGATGGTAGTGAGACCTGCTATGATGTATGGTTTGGAGATGGAAGCACTGACAAAAAGACAGGAGGTGGCAGAGTTGAAGATGTTAAGATCTTCACTGGGAGTGACCAGGATGGACAATACATATATAGATGAATGTATCAGAGGTTGAGTGGTTTGGAGACAAAGTTAGAGAGGCTGAGATGGTTTGGACATGTGCAGAGGTGGCATAGTGTATATACTGGACAAAGGATGTTAAACATGGAGCTGCCATGCAGAAGGAAAAGAGGAAGACCACAGAGGAGGTTCGTGGATGTAGTGAAGGAAGATATGTAGAGGGTTGGGTTCGTTGGGTAAAGTACTAAACCATAAACTGTCCCTGGTACATTTATTGGTATGTCAGTGTGTGATGGATAAAGTGCTGAATAGGTGAATATGGCTTTTCTTGTAAAGTGTAATAAGTGGTAAATAATACTAGCACTGACAAAAAAGACAGGAGGTGGCAGAGTTGAAGATTAGTTAAGTGTCAAAGTAGTCCAAACAAAAACAAGAAGCACAAGACTTCACAAAACACAGAAAACACAGTTCAGGGGGTTGACCAGGCCTCAGAGCTGAGGCCAGAAGCAGGGACAACACATCCCTGGGGGCCAGCTGCGGGGCCAGTGGCGGAGATGATGAATCTCTGGAGGCCAGCCATGGGGCCATCAGCGAAGACGGTGAATCTCTGAAGGCTAGCCGCGGCAGCAACAAAGACCCTTAGGTGACTTGGCAGGAGGCCGGCGGCGGCAGCGAAGGAAACCCTCTGGAGGTCGACAACGGCTACTCAGACCCTTGGGCAACTTGGTAGGTGGCTGGTTGGGACCCACAGGCTCAGGTGCAGGTTCTGATGTGGACTGCGCGGGACCCACAGGTGCATGTGTAGGATGTGCAGAGGCCCCTGGGTTGGGCTCTGGATGCTCGGGCAGAGCCAAGCCTCTGGCTTGGGTGGACCAGAAACCTCTGGCTCCTTACAGGGCTGAAGAGGTTTGGGCGGAGCGGAGGACCTTGGAAATTCGGGTAACACAGGGATACTTGGAGGCTAGGGCTGCGCAGGGAACCTTGGGAGCTCAGGGAACCTTAGAGGCTGTGGCTGAGGGGGACTCGCATCCGACTCCACTTGAGACTGAGACTGCGCAGAGCCCACCACTGACTCCTCCTGAGGCTGAGGCTGATGGTACAGCCTAGCCACCATCAGAACTGGGATGGGTGACGGGATTGGCTGAGCCCTAGCTGCCCTGGGAGCAGGCACAGGAACAAGGACCGGAGCAGAAATAGGCCGGACCACAGCCGCCCTCACCCTGGGAATGGGTACAGGTGCAGGGACTGGCAGGGTCCTGGCCACCCTAGCTCTGGGAACAGGCATGGGTGCAGGGACTGACCAGACACCTGCCGCCCCCACCTGAGGAACTGGTACGGGTGCGGGAGTTGGCACAGCCCTGGCCGCCCTGGGACTGGGAAACGGTCTCTGGGGAGAGTGGCTCAGCCACAGAAATAGTCTCTCGAGGTGCAGGCTGAAACACACACTGAACATTCTCTGACTGGTGTGGCTGAGACACATACTGAACATTGTTAGCTGTGGCAGACTGTGGCAAACACTGAACCTTGTTAGCTTTGGCAGACTGTGGCAAACGCTGAACATTTAAAACTTTGGCTGCCACAGATAACGCAGCTTTGTTCAGCACCAAAACAGTTGCAGGTGAGTCTGAAACAGAAATGTCCGAGTCTTTATTAACAGGAGCAGGCACAAACATGGGAACCACAAGGTCCTTTCTACCCTTACTCACAGTATGAGGGGTTTCTGAATGTTCAGTATCCACTGGTGTGAGTGCTGCTTCCTCCTAACGGAGGGAGCTGACGGGCCAGGCAGCAGCAGAACCTCCAGCACACAAAACGGCGGTGACGCTGGAGAGCTGACAGGCTGGAACTCACTCTTCTGCCGCCATGAGCCCTGTCTTCTCGAGCGGGACGCAGACAGTGGCTGGAAAGAGGAGTTGACGAGTGAGGAGACTGGAGAGTGAGCGGCAGGTGACAGGTTGAACCCACCCACTCTTATCCCCGGAGAATCTGGTACAGGCAAGGCAGCGGGTGGAACGGCATGGCCACTACGGGGAACCCCTAGAGCCAGGCGGGTGCCATGGAAAATCTGTTCCACCTTAGCTTCTCTTCTAGGTACAAGAGAGCCATATGCTGTCACTCGTACAGATCGGAGTCCGCTGGGTCCATTCTGGTTGCATCGTTCTGTCAAGGTAGCGCTGTGTGGCTGCAGAGTGAGGACCCAAATGCAGGACTCGGAGACAAGCTAAACTCAAAGAGCAGCTTTATTGCTGAGAATAACTAAATCAAAATACAAAACTTAGACATCTGGCAGGGAATAACCAGGAACTTGGAACATGAGGAGAAACCATGAAACACACAGCAGGGAAACATATTTCCACACGACGACACGACAAGGAACCGAGGAAAACTGAGGGTTTAAATACACACATGAGGTAATCAGGGAGATGAAGAACACCAGGGAACACAGGTGAACTAAATCAGGGAGTAACGAGACAGGGGAAGTAAAACTGAACATGATGCACAAGAGAAGAGGGACTATCAAAGTAAAACTGGAAACATAACACTCACACTGAGACTCAGACTAGGACACGTGAACTTGACACTGGGGAAGAATAACAAACATAGAGACATGACTGAGAGAGGACACAAGGCACATTGGACAACACTGACCAGATACACAGAGAGACACACAGAGAGAGAGCCAGAGAGGGAGACACACAGAGAGACAGGACACAGGAGACTAACACACGAGGAAGGGGAACACTGAGGGAGGAGAACCAAAATCTAAGAAAACCAAGAACTGAATACTAGAACAAACACTCAGGATATACGAAGCAAATAAAAAGATATACAAACCAGAAATAACAGAACATTTAAATAAACTTCAGAAAGTCCAAAACCTCAAGAACACTGGGTCATCAGACCCAGGACCATGACATTAAGATTTTCATTGGGAGTGACCAGGATGGACAAGATTATGAATACATGATTTGTATTATGTCAATTTTTCCTATCATTTCCAGGAAAGCCATAAATGGATCAAAAACTAACTCAGATTCTCCTCTTCTTTGGTAAGACTTAGTGCGTTATTTGCATAAATTTCACAGATATAATGATTTCTGCATCCTACTTTATTTATAGCATGCATTAAGACATGTACTAAGACAAAAAACTATTTTGACAGATGGTACAGACAGCAGTCTGCTAACATAAGTGATGCAACAACAGATGTACCTGTTTCAATTAATAATAAATAATTAGTTAATTAATTAATGCCAATATTTAAAGACATCTGAAAACATTTGTTTTTAATATAAAATTAGCTACTGAAACTCTCATCTTTGATTTTGTGTACAGATATAAACAACAAGTTTTGATAAGTTTGAGATGTTTCCTCCTTTTGTTAAAAAACAAAA
The DNA here is from genome assembly GCA_015108495.1 of Heterochromis multidens. Taxonomy (NCBI): domain Eukaryota; kingdom Metazoa; phylum Chordata; class Actinopteri; order Cichliformes; family Cichlidae; genus Heterochromis; species Heterochromis multidens. Next base: position 8,167 of record VUQS01067794.1, on the reverse strand, counting down.
AAACTGACACATGATGGTTTTTGATTGTTTATGTCTTATCCCTGATTATTGACTCAAATGCAAAATATCTCAGTGCAAATATATGGCCTATTTTTTTCCTCTCCATATTACAGCAAGGCATCACTGTTCCAAATATTAATATTGTTCAGTATCATCTGATATTCCAACAAACACTCATGTGTCTCAGGATGAACATGTGACTGTAACAATATCCCTCATTTCCATCAGATCAAAATTTTAAACATTTAATCTAAATATGTTACTGTATCCTCACTCCCCAGGACTTTGCATACCTTCCTCTTACCACATTCGCTACTTCCACTATGTCAATTTGATAATGAACTGGACCGATGCTCAAAATTACTGTAGAGAGAAATACACAGACCTGGCCACCATCAGAAGCATGGGGGACATAAACAGACTGTACAGACCTTCTTTAGACACCACTACAGCATGGATCGGACTGAGAGATGACCCCAAATCCTGGAAGGGAACACTGAAAAATGATGCAAACTCCTGGAGATGGTCAGCGACTGGTCAGACAAGTAAAACTGCTTATGAAGCTTGGTATCCTGGCGAACCCAATAATTTTTTCTGTATTGAATTCTGTGGGCTGATGAATGGTGATGGAACATGGTCTGATACAAGCTGTGTATTTCTGCACCCTTTTGTTTGTTACACAGGTAAGGAATTATTTGTATTGATTTTACCGACTACCTTACCTCTTAAACAACAAGACACAAACCTGTCCATTAATCCATATCCCATAAATTGTCAGTCACAGCATACAAGCAATGTAACCACACTGAAGGTTTTATTCTTAATGATGAGCTGAGTTATTTTATATTTTTAATATTTTTATTTTTATTTTTACTGAATAGGTAGCAGGAAGATGTTTTTTGGTGTAGTCACTTGGAAATAACTGGCCTGCAGTAAAATAAAAAAAAAATAAAAAAGAATAACAACAACAACAAAAAACAACTTTGAAGGTTTTCTGTTGGGCCACAGACTCACCCACATGACCCAAGTTAAAGACACACTTACACACAATAGTATGTGCAATTAAATCACAGTTACATTATAATGCTTGCAGCAAATATCTACAATATGGTTACCTAATTTTCACTTAAAGGTGTGAGTGTGAGCAGGATCAGAAAAGGGTTAAAAAGGTCCAATTATGTGAGCGTTAGCTCCCTAACTAGGCCAGCCAAGTCCAGCTTCATTCTTTATGGATGTGATAATAATATTTAATCATATGATATAGTTTAAAAACAAACAACTTTTCCACAACCTATCTGTTCCTGTATAACTCTTAGATGATACAAAAAAACATTTAGTCACTTCTATCTGTTGCATTAGCTAATGACTTGATCAGTGCACATGTATCTCTCCCTTTCTGTACAATTGTTGTCTGTATTCCTCTAATTATGGAGCTCATCTTTGAAATGATCAAGATTTGATTCAGTTCCTTCACTAAATTTGTGCTGATTTTATTTTTGTCCTTTGCAGAGACAGCAGGAAATACAAAAACTTATGTGTACGTCCCACTTTTTCTAACATGGGTGGATGCACAGGCTCACTGCAGAGCATACTACACTGACTTGGTTACAATTGAGAGCCCTGCAGAAAATACAAAGGTCTTTCAAACAAAATTGCCTTTGACTTTAGTATGGATTGGTCTTTACAGAGAACCATGGACTTGGTCCGATAACAGCAACAGCTTATTTAGAAACTGGCTATTTGGAGAACCAAATAACGGTGATTTTAACGAGTTCTGTGTGTTTGAGTATTCTCAACATCAATGGGCTGATGCAGGTTGCCATCTTAAGAAAGCTTTTATCTGTGAGGAAGGTAACTGTTCCCTTCTCCTTATAAATTTTATTCTTTTTTTATGTTCTAATTAATATGCATCTGATTGGTTTGTGATTTATTGTTTTATATTCTTCAGATGAAGTAGTGCATACAACTGTGGTGAAAATGAATATTCAGACTGATGCTGACTTGACAGATCCAACTATTAACACCCAAATCCTCCAACAGGTAATTCTTTTCTCTTTGTCTCTGACATGAGGTTATACTGAGTTTAACTTGGAAGAAAAAACTGCAGAAAATACTAATTATTTTATTCTTTCTCAGCTAAGTGCAAGACTAGCAAGTAAGGGACCGGCTGACATCAAGCTGCAATGGAAGATTCAGCCCAGAAAAGAGGAGATAGACAACTTGACAGAGCCTTACCAGATTTGTTAGAATTATTAATTAATATGACTTAACACATATGAATTAACACATGACCTAAACTATTTGACATTCTTTGATCCATAATCCCGTTTTCCACTTCCACTTCAAAGGCAAAACTTCCCTTTGAACAAGTAAGGGAAATGCAGGCATGTGCAGCATCAGTTCTAGAGCATCATCATGTTAGTCAGAGACTGCAGACACTGACTAACATGAAAAATCAAAAGAATTTCACAAATATTCTTTGTCTCTGTCAAGCAAAGAAAACCATGGGCAACTAAGGATAATCAATCATACCTATCCTTCAAACAATCAACCTGTCATATTATCTCTAGGGTGAACATATCCCACAAATTAAATGTTGGAAACAGTAGTTTTGTATGACAAAATGTGACACATGGCTCGTGCTGAGAGGTAGTTTGATATTTTGATGTAATTCATATTCAGTAAGTAAATGACACATACACATTATTTGAATTCAAATATAACTAACTTATTTGCTAAGTTAAAAAAATGTATAAAACGAAGCTAAACTTTGTTCTAATGGTCTTATGGGATAGTCTTCTTTTTATACATTCCTGCTCATAACAACTGTTAGAACTGTTGTCATCTTCTTTGGGTTTCAGTGGGATTGCATACATTAATTGCCAAGTCCCATTTTGAGCCTTATAAGATTCACTTGTACTGTGTCACATCACATGCCTGCCATCAGCTCCACCCAATATGTATATGTATGTATATTTATTTTACTGTGTCTTTGCTTCACTTTCTTTTCTTTGTGGTAGCTTCCATCATCTTCCTCCTAGAGTTGCAACCTGGCCAGTAAGCCAGCAAAAATTGCCCCTTCAGTAATGCTAGTGACTTTTCTGTTTTTAGCCTGTTTTGAACATTGTGTGGATTGTGAGCAGTCATTTCTTGTAAACTTAGTGGAGTTTTAAGTGTTTATAAATGTGCTACAAGTGACTATTTATCTATTTGCATCATTACTAAACCACAATTATTCAAATAACTGAAAGTTTTACATCTTCAGGTTAAAAATTCATGGAAAATAAACAAAGATAAATAAAATCTGTTTGGTTTTTTTTATGTGTTTATCTCTGAGTTTTGAAATTTTAGGGAACACAAATTAAAAATGAAAACTTTGGACTTTAGCCTGGTTTTCAGATGTTGCATCACATATTCTGCTGAAATCTGCATAGTTTATCATTATAAAAGATATTATTAAACCATACATAATAATATAAGTAATTTCTCTTTTTTTTCACACTCAAAACTTCATTAAACATGAAAACTGATGGACCATCCGAACACATACAAGGTTTTCTATTGCTTTTAAGTAGTATACCATTGTTAGGCTTTGATCTCGTGGTCAAATTGCTGTTTGGAAAGTTTACACTTGTTTTCATTAATGTAGCCATAATAGACTTTTTTGTTTTGATTAGTTTTAGAGCAAAGTCCAAGTAAATGGTGAGGAAATTTCAAAGTTAAATAAGTTAGATTAGTAATAGCCATTAATTTTTGTGAATCTAAAGTTGTGAAAAATTTCAAAATACATCGTTTTTAATAAGTGGTCGGTTTCTGGATTAAACCTGGAGTACTATTTTTGCTTCTACTTTAACAGTAGAATGAACTTGAGCATTTCTGCTACTTTAGAAATTGAAATCTGAGCTCAAAACAAAAGAAGACAAAAGTAAAAACTGCTCTTTAGCTGTTATTTCATGCTACTTGTATGCATATGCATAAAAAGTGTTCCAACTACATGATCATATCCATAGTTGGTTCCTAACTTCTAATAAACTTCATAGTTTGTTGTGGATCTCAATTTTAAATTTAAATCAAATTTTACACTACTAGAAATACTTATGGTGGATACTGTGTAACTCTTAGCTCAACTCTGAACTCTGAACAAGTTATATAACAATTAGAAAGTTGAGTCTTTTGTTGTGTTCTGTGTGTCACTTCATGTGTGTCCTGTGTGTGATTTTCATTGTGCTTAAATATAATGTTTTACAAAGAAAATTATTTTTAGGACTTAAACTAATGATTAAAAAATGACGTGTTTGTATCAGGGCCTCTTCTGTTCTGTTCTGTGTATTGTCTTACTGTTGAAAACTGCTCTGCAAATATGCAACAAAATGCTTTGGCTTGTTTCATCTCTAGATACGTTTGATGGTCTTTTAAATTTGATTTTCTAAATCATGATGTAATCACATTGTAAAGTTGCTTTTGTAGGATTTGATGTGTTTGTTTCCAGCATTTAAATAAACCAACCATGGCTGGCCATCCTCAAATCATCTTCATCTTTTATTCCAGAAAGTTGATTCTATTCATCTGGACGTTGTCTTGGACTTTTTATGTGTTTTAGAGTTCTTTCAGTAAATAAATATCTAAGTGCCCCTGAAGTAAATATAATCCTTCTTCTGGGGTAAACTGATTTCTGTACTGAATTGTCAATCAAGGCTCTCCAACGTATATTTGTGGGGGTACTTCATCCTGGGCCAAAGTAGTGGACTGACAGACAGATGCACAATGCCTCTAAGCATTAATGGAAAGCCATTAACTTGTAATTTACAGTATGTAAAGCAGAATTGGAAATTCACCTGCATAAATTCTTTGAAGTTATAATCTACTTGCTTATTCAGATAAGATAAAAATTTGACATTTTAACACATAGTGCATGATTGTAGATGTGTCACCTTGTACAAACCAAGGAGACCACTGTCAAGTTAGTTAATAGCTTACTTACAATTTAACTACACTTTCAATAAAAAAGAAAGATCATTCAAAAATTAAAACCTCTCAACTGCTTAATTTAAACCTGAATACGCTTTGTTTCACAAATTGATCCAGTAAAAGTGCTTCTAGTTTTTAATGCCTAAATATAGGCTAAATGTAACCAAAAAGATTCAGATGTTGGGCATAAATGTGAAATAACCCTGGCTGATTGGCTGAATCTTTTATTCACTGATACCATGCAGTTCTGAGACAGAAATACTCAACCAACCAACTTAACTTTTTTAGTTGATGATATTTCTTCTAGCATATAAAAACACCATTAAAGACATGTTAAAAAGGTTAAAAGCTGATGATAGTGAAACCAGTCTCACTCCCAACTTTTTGTCATATTCTAATCTACCAAAATCCAAGTAGTTGGCTAAAGAAAGGGAAAGTAAACAAAAAGTAAAAAACATAAGCAGTGGGTGACACCAAACATACCCACAGTTTCCACATTCACAGTCTTGTGAGTTACAAAGTTGTACAGTGTTCTACAAGCCAATTATTAGCCAGTTAGTAAATGTCAATAATCCTCGCTCCATTGTTTGTTAACAGTAGATAACTATTAAAGTAGAAGAAAACTAGCATTAGTAATCATAGACTGGTTCTTATATAGTGCTTTTCTACTCTACTTGAGCACTCAAAGCACTTTATACAACATGCCTCGTTCACTCATTCACACACATTCATGCAAACACATTTTTTCTTCGCCTAAGTGCTTTCTATCTACCATTCACACACACATTCATACTCCGATCGCATCAGAGAGCAACTTGGGGTTCAGTATCTTGCTCAAGGACACTTTGGTATGCAGACGAAAGAACCACGAACCTTCCAATTAGTAGATGACCTGCTCTACCTCCTGAGCTACAGCCACCCCTAAAGTTTTTTTTGGACTGCTTTTATATATTTTAATTTAAAAAATAATCAGTAGATTGTTTATGAAAGTATTCCTACAAAAACTACCAAGTAAAAAATGAGCTGAACTGCTTTTCTACAATTACCGTGTCTGAGTAGGTTCTCAGTCACCAAGGTCATGGTAGTCCTAAGAGCTTGAAGAAAGAAGGCAACTAGACTTCTTTAAGTTTGTGAAGACATTTCACCTCTCATCCAAGAGGCTTCTTCGGTTCTAAAAACAAAAAGTGGAGAGTCCCAGGTATCCCCGAGTGAGGGTTGTCCCATTTGGAGGTGGTCCTAAGTATCGTTGACCCACTATTGATCATGTGAGCCAAGCTGTGAAAAAAGACATGGGTCATTTACATCACCAAGGCTTCAGGATAAAACCACTGTGAGACCTTGCCCCACCCTATCATGTAACCTATTGAGGTCACCTGAGGCAAGGCGCGAGTAGGGACTGTGCTGTACTGTCATGATCAGAGCCTTTGTGCTGTCCTTCAGGCTGGAATCTTCTAGCCACTGGCAGGATTTCTTGATGACAACCACTTCCTCTATCTGCCCATGGTACATCTTGTGGAGGTGCTTGGTCTGCCATGATATTTCCTATTCCTGTTCCTTATCGCCATCTGTCTTCAGCCGTCTGAGCCACTTTAGTAGCAGCTCATTCTGGGTGGCCGTCTTCCTGATGTATTTGTGAATGCTCCATGTTTCATCCTGGATCAAGGCTCTAACTCTCACTAATCCTTGCCTTTGAGTGGAAGCCACTGTGCATAGTGGGGAGTTTTTATGTTTCAACATTGCTGGCTATCTTCTCCTGTGGACAGTGCTTTTTATTATTATTACTATGTCCAATAGTAGGAAGTATATGTTGATTGCTTGGCTCTTACTATTACCCTTAGGCGGGCTTCTCAGCACCTACATTACCTTCTGGAGTATTTGGCTGTCACTGAACTTCTTGCATCTTCACTGTGATTCCCGCTGGCCTGTGGGATACCCAGGTACTTGTAGCTGTCCTGTTTGTCTGCTATCCTGGCTCTGCCCACACCACTGCTTCAATCTGGATCACCTTCCTTCTTTTTGTCACCATTCAGCCACACTTATTCAGTCCAAATGAAATCCCGATGTCCTCGCTGGAGTCGCTGGTGAAGTGAATCAGTGATTCTTTCTCACCCTGGGCATACAGCTTCTTGCCATCCATGTACAGGAAGTGGCTGATGCTCCCCTGACTCCTGAATTTGTATTAGCAACAACTCTTTGCAATGAGCTGGCTGAGGGTGTAGGAGGCCAGTGCAGAACAGCAGTGGGGACCGTGCATCACCTTGGTATATTTCACACTTGATGATGGCCTGTGCAATTGCCTCAAAGTTGGCTTCCTGTGTTGTTTCCCACAGTTCCATTAAATTCCTGATAAATGTTATTAGTGCAGTATTAGCCTTATATAGTACCAAGCACTCCAATATCCATGTGTGGGGCGTTAAATTGTAGGTTTTCTTGTATCAGTGAAGCAACTGAACTTGTTCAATTATTCCAAGCTGTGACAAACAATGGGGGAAATAATTATTTGACCCCCTGCTGAATTTGTAAGTTTGCTCACTTACAAAAAAATGAACAGTCTCTAATTTTTATGGTACTTTTAATTTAATGGAGAGAGACAGAATATCAACCAAAAATCCAGAAAAAACACATTATATAAAAGTTATTAATTGATTTGCATGTCATTAAGTGAAATAAGTATTTGATCCCCTACAACCCATCCAGAATTCTGGCTCCCACAGACTGGCTGTGTGCCCATCTGGCACACAGATTACAATCAGTCAATCAATTACAGATACTCTTGATCTCAACACGTTATGTGTATAAAACACACCTGTCCACAGAATCAATTTCTTACTTTCCAACCTCTCCACAATCATGGGCAAGACCAGAGAGCTTTCAAAGAGTGTCTGGGACAAGATTGTAGACCTTCACAAGGCTGGAATGGGCTACAAGACCACCAGCAAGAAGCTTGGTGAGAAGGTGACAACTGTTGGTGTGATTATTCAGAAATGGAAGAAATATAAGATTGACATCAGTCACCCTGGAGGTCCATGCAAGATCTTGCCTCATGGGGTGAGGATGATCATGAGAAAGGTGGTGGATCAGCCCAAAACTACATGGAAGGAGCTTATTAATGATCTGAAGGCAGTTGGGACCACAGTCACCAAGAACACCATTGGTAACACACTACGTCATAATGGATTGAAATCTTGCAGTGCCCGCA
>VUQS01067793.1:0-19508 GCA_015108495.1 Heterochromis multidens | reverse complement strand
CATATTTGTTTAATATGCGCATTGAAGGACATATCCTGGTCAAAAATGACTCCAAGATTCCTCACAGTGTTACTGGAGGAATCTTGGAGTCATTTTTGACCAGGATATGTCCTTCAATGTGCATATTAGACTGGTTTCTTGCACAAATTTTGCATTTGTGCAAAATTAGAAACATCCTGTCTCAGAGTGATGCTGAAAAACTAGTTCATGCATTTATCTAGGCTGGACTATTGTAATTCATTATTATCAGGCTGTCCTAAAAACTCCATGAAAAACCTTCAGTTGATCCAAAATTGCTGCAGCGAGAGTACTGACAGGGACTAGAAAGAGAGAGCATATTTCTCCCATATTGGCTTCTCTTCATTGGCTCCCTGTTAAATCCAGAATTGAATTTAAAATTCTAAAAACTTTCCTTTTTGATAAAACTTATAGTTAAGGCTGAATCACGTGACCCTGAATCCTCCCTTTACTCACCTCTTCCCACTCTATATGCGTCTGTTCATCACTTTGCATTTAATCATGAGTTATTATTAATCTCTGGCTCTCTTCCACAGTGTATCTTTTCTCTTGTCTTCATCCCCTCACCCCCAGCTGGTCGCAGCAGATGGCAGCCCCTCACTGAGTCTGGTTCTGCCGGAGGTTTCTTCCTGTTAAAAGGGAGTTTTTCCTTCCCACTGTCACCAAGTGCTTGCTTATAGGGGGTCGTCTGATTACTGGGGTTTTCTCTGTATTATTGTAGGGTCTTTACCTTCGAATATAAAGCGTCTTGAGGCAACTGTTGTTGTGATTTGGCACAATATAAATAAAATTGAATTGAATTGAATTGAATTCACTCTAAGTTTAGATGCAGATGAAACATTTTCTGTAATTAAAATAAGACACTCAGAGGCTCGTGCAGGTGGATGCTTCCAGCTTCGGCATTGATACTGATGCAGTGCTTATTGTTGCTTCAGCCTCACCATTAAAGCTTTATGAGGACAAATGAGAGCAGCGAGAGACACAATTAGAGTGTGAAGTCATAGGAAAGGCGACAGTGCCTCTGGTTTCCAGCAGTGATGATGTCACTGTCTGTCGTGAATGAGATGACACCCCTTGACAAAATGATGCCAGCCCACTTGCTGTTAGAGGTTTACAGAAATACCTCCAGGTGTTTGTTATTAGAGTATGCTCAGCCATATGTATCAATACTTTGTGCTGATTTTGGACCAACTGATGAAACCTAGTAGCTTTTAAATGATTTGAGAAAGAAAAACACACACCGAGGCATGACTGGCATGCAAATAATTCAGTCCTCGTGCTGCAATTTGTCTTTTTATCCTCCTCACCGCAAGTGTTCTCATCTCTCTGCTCTTCTTCCTCGGCTCAGTAATTATATTATTCACGAAGACGAGGGAACAAAATGGAAGATGTCAGCGAACATGCAACTGCAAGTAAAATAAATGCATTGTGTGTACCACTCAGCGTACATGTAGATTTGCTTTAAGTGCAGCCTCTGCAGCCTTTCAGCCTGCTTGATTGGACCTGAGAGGTGCGCTATTGAATAGCTATTGAAATAAAGATAAATGCCGCTGTCTGTCTGTCACACAACATCAGAGGTGTTTAAAAAGGGCCTTTCACTCCACCTGTAGAGCTGTTAGATCTCAGGCTGGATGGTTTTCTGTTCCAGTTTGGATGCAGGTAGCTGCTTTATATGAGAACACAAGTGAAAAATGATTCACAGACAGCTGTAGCTGTGACATTTCAACCTCTGCATGTGTGCGGTTTGAAGTAGATATTACTAAATGATGGATGAAAGAAAAAAATATTTAATGTTTAAAATATTTGATGTTAAGCTAAAAAAATAATGAAGATGACCTACAAAGACCACTTTAAGTTTATTGTAGGGTTGAGTAGTTTGTATGTGAAATGATGGAGAATCTCTCCTGTTTCTCCTTTTCCCTCCTCGAGTGCTTGTCATATCTTAAAAAGACAAAAAGCTCCTTCACTTTTTTTTCTCCCATGTAAGTTAACAATGACGCATGATTCAATTTCAGACTGATGTTTTTTAAAGGTTAAAGGTTTTTCTTTTTCCTTTTCATTTTTCAAAATGACTTTAAGATTTAGAGACTTTTACACATTCTTCTATTTATAAAACGGTTCAAAATCTTTTTCCTTCCTTTTAAGGGCGACTCTCATTGACAATATTAACTTTTTAATCCTCCATTCCTTTGTGAAAATCTCACATTGTTGCAGCCCTCTGAGCAGGCAACCAGAAAACCTGTCAAAGTTATGTCTATTAATAAATAATTGTATCTCCTAAGACCAGATGTACAGGATTAATATAGAGAGGAGAAAAAAACAAACATTTTGGGAACTAAGATGAACATACAAAACAAATATCCAAAAAGCTGATCTACAGTCATAGTTGCCATATAGGCCTACCTCAAATTGAGGAAACCTGAAACCCTGACACATTGTTCTGCAGCCTGTAATACTGAGCATTTGACCTGTTCGTGTCAGCTTGAAAAAAATAGCATCACAGCCTGCTGTACATGAGAGCAAACTTTGTACAAGAATGTGGTCTGCTTTCCCCTCATTGCCCCACGATCAGGGGCTTTTATGTGTCACATTCTCATAACTCTCACAGCCCTGCATCTGCTTGAATGACTATGGTTCCCTTAACAAACAATTGAGGGATAGGAATCAAATAAATTAACCACCCAGTAACCAGTCTGGGGTAAGGTTTAGGTTTCATTTTGGCCACATGCTTAAAAACAAAAGCAAATGTTCAGAAACTAGAAGATGTTACATTTCTCACATTCGCACACATTACAGTTTTTGGGGTTGGGGGGTTGGGCTTGTTAACTGAAACCAAACCCAAACTCTAGACTGGTTGCCAGTGACTTGGTGGATTGGAGACTGCCTTTTATATAGTCTTTTCTAGTGTTACTGACCCCTCAAGGCACTTTAGACTACAAGCTACATTTAACCATACATTCATAAGGCACTTTATACTTGAAGCACTTTATCTACCTCCCATCTGTGGCTCATTTTAGAAACACTAATTAACCTAACATGTCTTCAGACTGTAGGAGGAAGCCCATGAAAGCACAGGGAGAACATGCAATCTTCACTCAGAAAGACCCCTGAGATGTGACAACCCGTGCACAACCCATGACTGTATATAAATGCCAGTCCTAGCAAAGACCAAAGCTATGATTGTTGCCTTTAGTGGAACGTCTGCATTAGAGGCAGTGTGTATCATGTATATTTCTCTGTGTTTTCCAGTAGAATTAAATTAATTCAGAATTAATTTATATAAACGTGTACAGCAGGAGCTGCTTTCATAGGCAGTGAATCAGAAATACTCATGTGTGGCCGGTTAATAAAGCACGGTATGTCTGTGTGTGTGTGTGTGGAGATGTCCTTATAAAGAGTCCTCACTGGTACAGCGCTGCCTTGTGGGGTCAAACTAATTGGAGCATAGTGCAGCAAACGGAAAGACAGAGGAGGGAATGAGAGAAGGAGCTGGGAAGGACAAATGGATGATGTGACAGTCGTGCAAACAAAAGGGAGAGAGTCTGCATCAGAGAGCACGTATCTTCAGAAAGAGAAGTTAAAGCAGTGAAATCGAGTGTGAGGAAGTATGAATGTGAATGAAGCAGAAAGCAGTATTTAGATGTCTCAGTTACAACTGAAATGAAACTACAGTCAAGCTCTTCTGCACCCGGTGAACTTCCCTTGTAGTACTCGCTCTCCAAAGACTTCAGTAACCTCACACTTCATTATTTCTTCATCTTAGCATGATTGCTCTGATTGTAATGCAGTGCCAGCCTTTGTTTGACTGAACGTTTGGGTTGTTTCTAACACTCAGCCCACATGGACGGACCTTGGTAACCTTCCATCGGGGCTGCTGAGCTTCTGTGTACACTATCAGCACTGCTGCCGTAAATCCACGCTCGCAGCCAAGCAGCTTGTCGAGGTTGAACTCTGGTTGTTCTAGACACATATGAGTGTTGGTGCTTGAATCATTAGCTGGAATAGCGACTGGTGGTGAGGGATTTAGCTCCACTTTGTTTTGACTGGTTTAAGAATCTGGTCATTCATAAATGGGCCTCCACGCAGGACTCTATTGTGGTGGCTGTTTATGTATTTTTTTATGGTAAGGTGGCATGGTTAATGTGTTGGCCTATAGCTGTCTGGAAGATATTAAACTTTTAAGGGAGTACTTTTATAGTTAATAAGTTAATAAGAAGATGCTTCATTGGAAAAGGCTTCACTCAGTAACTGCATTCCATTGTTGACTTTAGTTCTTGATGACTCATTGCTTTCCTCAGTGCCTTTAGTGGACTTTATTAGCTGGGGAGAGTTGTAACATGTTGCTGGCATCATGCCATTTGACACCAACTAGAATCCGCAACTTACTGAGCAATGGTTGTCAAGAACCAGGGTGATCAGGTAGGGAGTTACTACAAGGTGTTTTTGATTGAGGGAAACCACTGGGCCCAAAATGTTGAGTATTTTTACAAGAATTTCTTACAGTGCAAATTGCAAAGATCCAGTTGTCCCACATATTATACACGGAAGGCCAGTGGGCTGTCCCTGTTTAATTGGCTTGTGTAGGAACTCCAAATGGAGCTCAAAAGGGAGGTTCAGGAAGTTTTTTGCCGTGCATTATGGGATGACTGAAAACTTAACTTAAACAATGACAACTCATCTGACATTTTTGGTCTCCTTCTAACAAGGACGAATTGCAAGAAGCAAAATACAGTTTTGAATGGATGAGGTGGCCATTTTCACATTACTCTATCTGTTGGCATTACAAACTGACCACCAGATTCCTGCAGCTAGCTGGTTAACTGTATTTTAGTAACATTAGCCCTAAATAATATCTAAATTAAAATAGTAGTTGGGTAGTTTTCCAAATTACTTCACCCACAGCCAAGTATTGAGTTTAGCCATCAGTAACACACATGCTGGTGCACAGTTGTTTTCTAGGCTAATGGTCAACACAGGAGCAATTAGCTCCTGTGTTGATAGAATGTATATGGAAAGTGCTGACACTCAGGTTTACAGTATGTATGATACCTTCTCAGCTGGTGTTCAAAATGCATGAAATACAGTGCGTGCAGGAGGCTCATCTGTGTTGTGAAAGATTTGTAGATGGTGCTTCACAACCAAAGTTACCAAAGTTACCTGAATGACTACAGGTTTAATTAATAACAATGTTTGACTTGGACACAGCTGGTGCAACAGGCTGCAGGACGTCTTGTGTTTGGAGCATTAGAGCTGGCAAATATAAAAAAAAATCAACAGCTTGCCCACTGCAGGGCTCCATTTTTATCTTTTTATTGCATTTATTGCAGATGTCACAGGAATTGTGAAATGCAACTTCCCTGTGATTGGAGGACATGACACAGGAAATGAGACAGACTAAAACCAGCACATCACAGTGATTGAAGGTCTAATTAATGATGTAGTCAAATAACTGAGGGCCACTGTCTGATGTAAGTTAAGCTAATGTATACATGGATCTGCTCACACAGCCGCACCAACAGTTGAAAACCCCTCTGATACACTTGTGGCCGACAGCTAATCATTGTTCCTTCACCTATTAACATGTAATTTAAAGTAGGTATTGGTTGCATATTAATTTAGCTCATTTTCTCCTAATCACAACAAACCACTTCATCATGTTCAGGCCAGCAATACAACGTGTCTGCCTCCTACACAATGCCTTGCACTCCTTCAGTGGACGGCGTCATCCCTCTGCAGGGATTTTGAGTTTAATGGCAGCACTGTGCCATGTGGGCCCGTCTTCCTTCCTGCTACACGCTCAGTAGCATTGTCATGTCTCCGAGGCATCTCTTCTTTTCAGTAAAAGAGCTTTTGCTGCGATGCTTCTGCATGCATCTTCTCTTCCCCCCTCTTTGTCCTGAGCCCTCCTCAGCTGAACTGCCTCTCAGCACGTTCACACTCTTCTCTTATTGCGTTTCTTTGTGTTTGTAACAAAGGACACCTCTACCGGTATCTTCTGGTGTTCTTCAGGCTTGCCTTCTCTTTTCTTCCTCTCCTGCTGTAACTTGAAAAGTGAGCTTTATTCACCACTGTATCTTATTTCATCCCTGCCTCTCTCTCTCTCTGTCCTCAGTCTAAGTGTAGGCGTACTGTACAACAGGTGATAAATGCAAAAGACCCTTTTCTTTGGCCAGAGTGTGGTGAGTCACCAAAAGGCCCGCAAGCGAGATAGATGTGCATGACCCTTCACTCTGTGAGATGTGAAGTTTGCAGGAGAAGAGGCCTCTGAGTGACAGGCATGTGCAGACTTTGATGTAAATGTACACATGCTAAATAACCACACAGACATGCACACACACACCCACAGAGCAACCACAAAGTGCATAACAAGTTTCCCAGGGTGTAGCTGAAGTGGCTGTTTAATGTTCTTCATCTTGAAACTCAGCATGTCTCAGAGTCAGACGAACAGGTTATCACCAATCACATCAATGTGTGCTGCTGGTGTGTGTGTGTTTTTTCAGGGGAATTCAAGAATGCTTTGTGTGTGAATGTCACGATTTTCCCCCAGATTTGTCATGTCATGACTTTGTCGACCTTTTTGCAGCCACATGTTCTGAAACAGAGGTCGGCATTCATGTGCAGTTCCTAAACCTGCTAACCCAACCACATGCACATTCTTTTATTTCATACGGTTCATTTGCTTGTTGTATAATACCTAAAATCTGAAATGTGTCCTCACTTGAGTCAGTGTAGGTTCTGTGTATTACCTCTAGTGTACCACCAGTGTACTGATCACTCACTAAAATCTGTGTATTTGTAGTTTCATCCAGCATGTCATATTTTTTCATATTTCATATTTTCCCCTTTTTCACTGTGCCCAATTCTCACATAGTATGGTGTGTCATTATTGATCACGAGTTTCTGTTGTGTATGTTGGTAGCCGAGTTGATTAGAGTGAGTCTGATGTTTTGTCTTTCCTGGTTGCTTCTGTGGGTTACCTCTGTTCCTGGGACTCAGCTGGTAATCAGTACTAGTGAAGACAGTTTTTCATGATTAGTTGCAGAGCAGTGAGTAATTGGGGCACAGGAGAAGTATGGGAGAGGATGAGAGTGGGCTTCTGTAGTTACTGACATACTTTGAACATATGGATGTACAGTGTATATATAATCTACATACCTATATGTAAAGGTCTTGTTAGGAGAGCCCAGGGTTACCGTTAGTCTTGTGTATGTTTTCGTTGTTTGTTTGATCACTCTTTGCTTACCTGTGCAGGTGGTACGGTCCATGCAGGTGAGGTTGGGAAAGCATAAATATAGGGAACTGAGTAATGGAGGAGAGGGGAGGTTGCAACGTAGTGTTTTATTTTAGTTTCCTTTTATTTGGTTGAATTCCAGGCTCTTTTGTTTTGTTTCACTAAGTTTTTTTGGTTAATAAATGCCATCTTTTTGTACACACTCTTCCCTCAAGTCCTGCTTCATCAGACATTAACAAATGCCACTTGTTTGGGATCTCGTTGTGACATTCCTAGCCAATAACTCCTTTAAATTTTTTTGACGAAACCCATTCTACCTTGGAGGTCTCTGTCCATATCTGTTATTTGAACACGCTGCCAGTTTTAGAAGGCTCATATTCTTCAGTGAGAATATGACAAATATGAAAATCAACAGCTTGCACACTGCGGGGCCCCAGTTGTACTTATTTCTTGCACTTGTAGTTACACCTGTCTGGGTAAAGCTGGATCCCAGCAGAGCTGTTGGCTTGTTTTTAGTGTGGATTTGTGTTTGTCTTTTTCTAGTTTTTGCATTCAAGCATTCTGATTGTAATGGCTGCAGCACTGTTGCTACATTTCTGTTGTATTCATTTTTTTTCACTATATTTTTGTGAATAATTAATATTATGAATACTAAAATATTCTGCTGCAGCTTCCCAGTTCTATATGGTACACTTGGATCATTCAAAGCAAGTTGGTTTTGGTAGATAAACAGAAATATATTGGGAATAATAAAGAAAAAAATTAATGTCTAACAGAGGTAAGCTCTCAAGATAGAAGAAGGAAAACTTCAAAAAGTGCATTTTGGGTAAACTTTCAAGGTGCATATCACCATGTGTTTTTCTGTATTATTGTAGGATCTTTACCTTACAATATAAAGCTCCTTGAGGTTACTGTTGTTGTGATTTGGCGCTATATAAATAAAATAAAATTGAATTGAATTGAATGTGTGATAGGTGGCTGCTCAGGGCCCTGTTCAACATGGCCAGGGTATCCTTCTGTCATCTGGATTCATGTACCCTAACATTAGCAATCGGGAAGAGCGGTCACACGAAGCTGATATCAACTCACTAAGTTAACCCAGGGTTTCACCTGGGCGTTCACATGAAAACGGTGGTGTTGGCAGCATCTGACCATCTACAAGGGGCGTTTCATGGATCATATGACTCTTCTTCCACACAAAATGATCCCTATGAGTGCCACCTACTCCAATAAGGAGATATTATCAGATGATGTTAAAATAATCATCAAAAATCTCTAAAGAACACAACAAATTGCAAAAAAGTACACGTGATTAATGCTGCAGAAAATCACTAATCTAGTGCTTCTAGCACACAAAGCGGTAAAATAAATGTTTTAACTCTAGTTAATCATTTTATCACCAATCATCTCATCATCTCAGTGCTGCTGTTTATTCCTAATGTGACAGCTGCACATTAGAGCTCTGAAACTTTAAACTGGATCCATTTAAACATTAAAACTTACTGTTCCACAGCCTAATAAAGAAGATGTGGAAATCGCTTCAGTTTGTCTCAGATCAAAGTAAAATTAATTTTACTGATTGAACAGGTATTCTCTATACTGAAACTCTGAACATAACCTGCTCTCGACAGCTTTAGTCTCAATGGTTTTTAAGGGTTTTAGACTAAAGATTAAATATAAAAACAGAATTCAAACATAGGCTTAGTCTACATACAGATTTGATATGAAGTACAGTGTAGGTGTCCTGTTTTACAATCATATATTAATGCTTATAGAACAATAAAACCGTTGTAAAATTGTTCGCTGCCAACAGAAAAAAAAGAATAAAGTACCATCCAAGAATCTGTATTTTTTTACTGATGCTCATCAGGGAAACACAAAGACATTAGACACAACTGAAAAACTTTTGACCCTCCTATTCCCTCCGCAGAGGTCCGAAGGAAGGTAATGTTATTTTCTGGAGACCTGATTGGTCAGTAGGTGGTGATTTCATACGTCTTGATCCCTAATCTGGAACCTAGGCCCCAGAATAAGCTACAGCATATGAAAGGTCTCCTTTTTACCTACATTTTCATACCAGGCTCATCTTTTAGCTGTGATTTCTTTCTGGATCAAAACACTTTTCCAAAATATTCATGGATGTAGCTTAAATATTCTCCTTTTGTACTTTACAGTAATATCTGTCCAGGAATCTGTATCTTAAGTGTGGCACATTCAGCTTTCAGCTCTGCTAAATGGGATCTGTAAAGCAGGCAGGAAGTTGGAGTTAGAGATAAGCATATGAGTAAGATTGTGTGATTGCGTTGTTGTTGTACATGTCTCACATTTGCCACAAGGCCAAGTTTTTGGGGTTTTTTTTTTTGGGGGGGGTCTCTCTTTCTTTAGCTTCCACTTCAGTTCTTGTCTTTATTTTTTTTTTCTTCTTCTTAAAGTTCAGACCTAAGCAGTTGCGTAAAGCTCTGTCATGCTGAGCAGAATTCAGAAAGACTTGCTCAGCAGACATATTGGATTTTGCCAACGGCTTAAAATGCCAACAGGCTGACTTGAGTTTCTTTCTTCCCCCCTCTAAGGAAGCAGGGAGGATATCCCACTTTAATTTCGGACTTGGTATCTCAGCAAGTCATTCAGTCTGGTACATAACACGATTTCAATGAGGCTTTAGGGAGAATCCTGCTTACTTCTGTAGCTTTCCAATAATCTCTCCAACACAAATTGAACATCTCATTTGAATATTCATGACTGGGGAGCGGAGAGGCCTTTGGTCTCAGCAGCATCTTGGTGCAATATATCAGGTTAAATACTTGGTAGAAGTGCATCGATGCAGGAACGTAATTTGTTTTCATCTGCGTTGTATCTGAGAGTTTTATCATTGCAAGCTCAGATGTAGCAGGAAGCAAACTAAGCTGTGAGTTTGTGTTTTGGGAAGTGTGCACTGGGTTGGGCGTCACTCATGTTGTGGTCTTTTCACCTTGTTGTGACCCCACAACTGACAGCGACACTGTTGGTTGGATCTCAGGGCATCCAGTCCAGGAATGAATGAGAGCAGAGACTCTTATTGGCTCTTGCTTCTGTCAGTGATGGTGTCATTTGTTTTGGCTTCCATGCAGCTCTTTCAGTTGCATGTCATGTTAAGATGCCTCCAGCAGATAAAGCAGCTTGCAGTAATGCTCTCAGTTTCACAGTCTCATTGTCTTTGTTTGCTCATTTCACTGCCTGACTGTCCTTATCTTTGGGTCTTCTTCCTAATACCCACTGCCTGATCTGTAGCAGAAACCTGATTTCTGGCATTTTGGTATTTGCATGTGTGGAACGCATGACTTTCATAACTAGTAAAACCAAAGATAAAATTTTATTACATTTTATTTTTTATTTGGTTTTATTTAAACCCTGGGATCTTTATTTGGTAAGGGAAATTTTAATTTTCATGTATATATGAGACATTCTTAACAAAAACAAGAAAAGCGTTATATAAAAAAAACGATCTTCCATATCATGACTATCAAAGAGGAAAATGTATTTCAATCTTGGACCCTGCCATGAATTGCTTAGACTTTATTCTGTAAGTTTTATTCAGTTACTTATCAGCAAGAGTCTCCTCTACTACAGCATTCACTGTTTACTTTTACTGTGAAAGGCAGAGACAGGAAGAAGCCCTTTTTACATATGTGTAGAACAAATCAGATGAGGTTTCCAGTACGTATGAGGCAGCAATGCCCTTCTGCACACTCTACGAAACCAGTCTCAGTCCCAGCATGTCAAATGTGGACGCTTGGTGCAGACACTCTGGCTTCCTGTTGAGCATTATTTTCTTACAGGTAGGGTTACTGTTGTGAACAGACCACGGCCTTTGGCCTAGCTTGTTGCTGCAGTATCAATAAACATTTTTTTTTTTTTGCATTTGGGGATGTGGCCTTGGTAATTAAATAATTTGCCAAATGTTATCTTTATCTGTTTTTAACAAGTATAAAAACACCCTGAAAGTTTTAACTAAAGCTCGCTCTCACACCAAAAGTACCATACCTGAGGACTGCAGTTGTCCTGCACAGGTGTTCCAGCTTTGTCCCACAGTAGGTGTTATTGTGGGTTGATGAGAGTGAGACAGCCACTGTAGTGCGATTTTTTTCCTGTGATCATAATGTGTCTTATTTAAACCTAACAAAACCAAACTGTGAAAAAAAAGTGTCACAATAAAGACAGTGCTTCTCTTTCAATGACTGCTGTTGTCATCATCATCACCATCATCACCCCTGCTGTCCAGATGCAAACGTAACATATATGAACATTCATTTCTGATGGTCACAGGCGGTGAACATACGGCAGCGCCATCACTTCCTTTTCTGACATTTCAATAAAAGCAACCTCTTTATCTGCAACATGAAGTGCACCGCATCACATCATGTCCCTCAAAGAGAATCACCATTTGATTGAAAAATGTATTTATAACCCGATGGGTGGAGTGAGTCGCTGCACCTCATGCAGCTTCTGCACTCCTCTGATAACGAAGACGACACAGAGGGCCGAAAAGAAAGCTTTGTTGTGAAGCATGTGTGATGAGACTGACCTTTAGGAGTTGAGCATCTACCCTGAGTGACCATCAGGAAGGTTTATTATCACTCTTAAAGCTGAAGAGGAAGCTGCTACTTCTTAACAGTGTTTAATTTTCAGTAGTGTAATTAGAGATTATTTTTGAGCAGTTGTGCCTGATCGAGGAGCTGTTTTGGTGCAGTGGAAAGCAAACCAAGAATTTTGAGAGTAAACAGACACGAGGAAAATTAACAAGTAGCTGTTGCTGCTATTTCTAACTGCAATAATTTGTGTTTGGTTTTTATGGCTCTTTGTTTTTTATTGGGGGGGGCTTCATCCTTCCACGTGTATACATGTAAAACCAAAGGCAGAAAGAGCAGCAGCAAGACCCCGGCGCTGAGCAGGCATCAGTGGCAACAGATATGACAATGATGAAATCAAATGCACCATGAAAAGGAGGAGCTGGGGTGGAAATGGGTTGAAAAGCAGCTTGCAGTTGTACAGCGACTTTGGCTAAAGCTGCTTAAATTGTGTAGCCTATATGACGTGCATTTTGGATGTGTAGAAGATAGTGTTTCCCACAGAGTTGGATTGTATTTGTAGACTATGGGAGGCAAATTCAATTTAATATCATATTCAGTGTTAAATGGCCAAAGGTAGACAGGTAGCACTTATTTAAACTTCAAGAGAAAAAGTGTCAACATGGTCAGATTGGGAGAGTTGTCAATTTTTACCTGCAAGAACTGTCTGTTTGGGTAGTCAACACTGGAGCTTTTGGTGTTTAGCATCACAGGTGAATATACCTTTTGGATACCACATACACACTGTGACAACAGATAACAAAGCACTCCTCCTACAATAAGTTCTCTTCCTCTGAACGTCTACGTGCAGCAGCAGCCCTTATTCTGCTCTGCAGCATCAGCGATGTTGGTGTAGCACCACCAGCTCTGCATCTGCCTCAGGTTTAGTTCGAGTGGTCTTCCAGCTCACAGCGGCTCTCCAGAGAAGGACTTCTTTCGCTCACTGCAGTTCAACACGGTGGAGCTGGAGTACATTCAAATGCAGGATGTGAGATTCAAAACAGCTGAATAACATCGAGGACCTGTACAACAGCAACCTGACTGCAGTTAACTGGTTAGCAGCGAATGAACTTTCAAAATAAGAGTGAGAGGATTGTCCAGTAGTAAAGTCCAGTTGCTCAAGTGTATTCCATGGGTGGGAAAACACTGGAAGGGTATCAGCTGAGCCTTGAGCTGATGTGAGCTGGCACTGAGACCAGCTGATCTTACACTATATCCTCAATTTCATGGTCCATTTTCCAGCAGTAGCAACTGGTTATCTCCAGCCTATTAGATTACAGTATTTACATATGTTAATTCAATTTTTTTTACTGTTCCATAGATAATTCTCTTTCCTTTAAAGCATTTGCAGCTGTACTTCTAATTAAATCCACAGACAAATCCTGCAGAACCTACACTGAGTTCCATATAGAACTGCGTCCAGATGGGCTCTATATAAGCTCTCTTAAGTACTAAAGAGCAGCATGAGTTTTGGCCTGAACCCCTGGCCCTGAACCTCAGCCCCGTCTCTTTTTGTCTCTGTTTCAGTGTCTCTTTCCCCCCCCCCTCCTCTCGCTCTGTTATGCTGTGAGGCCCGGTAGTCACAGCCAGCTGTTCCACTTCAGAGACAATTAAAACAAGCTGTTCTCCGCTACTGCTGCTGCTGTTATTTCAGTACCATATCTGTTTTAATTTGAAGCACCCAACTAAAACAGCCTACTGATCCATTTCCTGGACTATTTAATCACTCACATACTGCAGTTCGCATTTTAAGACTAAATTAACCCAGCTTTACGTTTAACCAGACCCAAACTAATCTGATTCTCCATTTAAGGTAATTCTTTCGACTTCCATCTGCTTTGTCCCCCCCCCTCCCACACACACACACACACACACACACACACATCCCCTGCTTCTTCGTCTTTGGTGCAACCCAGATGGCCTGACACCATTTAAGCCCAGAAGGTCACCGAACGATCACAGTGTGACACAAGCAAACACTGAATCACCAACTTAAGTGTAAAAACGCTATAAGTGGTACAGCAGCAGCCCGATTTAAATGTCATTGGCCGTCTGTGGTCAGCGTGAGAGCTGGAGATGACCTTTTCAAAAAGCTCATATTGGGATTACAGGAGTTATTCTGCAGGCGATGTTTCAAACATACCTGCGGGATTACCTGTAGTACAATATTCAAGATCTGTATATCAGCTGGGAAACAAGAAGATAAGTCTTAAATGCACAGGCATGCACATACATAGGCTTTTCTTTAAATTTCTGCCTTAAAATCCTGTAACTTTAAAATTTAAAGCCAAAGCAAACAACCTGTGGGCCTTTGTGGATAAGGGACCCTAGAAATACAATAAGTTGTCCTATCACAATTACAGGAAAATACCAGGAAAACTCTAAATAAAATAAGTATGTGGTGTCCCTCAGTTTTGCAGCCAGATCCACCCATCCCTCCTTACATCAGGTTTCAAAACCGTATGGTGGCGGCGAAAATGCTCAGCTCAGCGTCACATCCAGACTTACCTAATATTGTGTCTAAATCCATCTTTTATATACAGCCTGTTGAACTTCCTAACTGTATGTTTTTTTTCCTTTTTTGTGCACGATAAACTGATTTGACACTGATTTGAAGTCAATTTTTTTTTTTTCTCCAAGTTATCTCAAAGTAGATGTGGCCAGATGACACCCAGTGGTGCAACCAGTTCATTTCAATCTTTCTGTAATAACACTGATAAAGTCAGATGACTTAAAGCATGTTACGCTGCTGTAGAATGCCTTTCTAGCTGCTCTTTTAAAACACCAACAATCTCTAGTCATTTACCTTTTTCTTTTTCCTTAATTAGCATCCAGCCCTGTTTGTTGCATTACTCTCTCCATCTGAAGACAGATGTTTACCTAAATCATAAAGGATCATTTAAATGATCATACTGATTCATGATGGATGCAGTATTGCTTAGCTCTTCTCATACAGCAGCCACAGTGCTAACCATCACTGCTTTCCTCTTTCTTTCTTCGGTCTTTTTGATGTAGACTAATGGTTTGAACCTTTAGCTCAGCTCGGGCTTCTTTGTAAGCTCTATGTACCTGTGGGGGTTCTCTTTAGGTGCTCCAGCATGTTAGATTAAGTGGTGATTCCAGCCTGTTCTTATTCCTGAGGCATCAATCACTGCCGATTTATCAAAGCTGCTGGCGTGGTTGATTTGAACACAAGCTGTCCTCTGGCAGTGGATCATGATGCACTGAGTTATGCTTAGTTTCTGCTTGCCGTTGCACTTGTGAGTGGCGCCGAGCGCCAAAAATGACATTACAACTGCTGGCAGCCGAGTTGGAGACACAAGTGTATGCCTGGATCGGTCTTTTCTGTGAATACAGGAGCACAGAGATTCCCAGATTATAGAGAAGGAGATGCTGAAACAGCTTGAAAAGATGAGACGTTCTGGAAAAATCTCCTCAATCACTTTGTGTCCTGTTTTGAGTTCTTCTGCTCCTGTGCCAGTACTGATGTGGAGGTTTTTTGAGTTGCAACATTTGTCATTCAAGAGAAGACTGCAGCAAGTTCAGCGCACACTATAAATGTTTGGAGGCTGTGGAGACATCCCAATTGACCAGTACAACAACCAATGCAGCGACCATAAATGAGTCTTTATGTCATTAGTGAGATCATTGCACAGCGTTGCTGTTGTGAGGTGGCATATTTTTAAAAACTTTTAATTTTAAGTTCCTAATGATTCCTGTTGAAATCATTTTGGTGATGTTACACGGTGTAAATTGTACATTTTTGTAGTATCTCAGTTTTGCACCAGTGTTACACACTGTTGAGGATCCCTGCATGCTCGCCTCACGACGGAAACAGGTGTCAATTATGACTTATTGATTTCATAAGGTTTCCAGCTCATGAAGTCAACAAGTCCCTGATGCACACATCTGAAGCATTACACCTTGATTTGCCATAATTTGTTTTGCTGTGCTTTTGAAGTCTCACTCTTTACTGAGTCTCCATAATAAGGAGAGCTGGAATGGTCAAACAGCAGCTACAATAACAGCTAATTTATTCAGCATCTATGTGCTCTGCCTGCACAGATTAGCACACACACCTTGATTTGGGTTGTGTGTTGCCAGATGTGTGTTATTGTGTATGTAGACTTTATTTCACAGACAATCTCCCAACTTACGGATGCATGTATTGCAGTTATTCCTAATAAAGTGGGAGGGTCATGCAAATTACAGGAATTTACTGGGAGAAACAGCAAAACAGGAGGCTGCTGGGAGATGGCTTTAAAATGCAAAAGTGACCCAAGAATAAGGCCAGCCACAAAAATACCTGTGTCAACAGCAAAATAGTGACAGTACACTTAGTACTTAGTACACTTAAAGATGGATTTGCAGTGCTGCAGACCGTTAATGCCGATGGCATCATATATTACACACTAGTTTGAATAAACTGTTAAGAACATGAATGAATCAATTGATAAGTAAAATACAAAAACAGTGTTGTGGGAAAAGGCAGCAAATATGTGAACGCTGCACCCTACAAGTAATGTTTTAATCTTTCAGTCCTTTGAATCTGTAACACAGAGTTACAGATGCTGTTCAGTTCAGTCACAGATGCTGACGGCCTCGTTACCTTTCTAACCCTCGGTTAACGCCTCTCTACTTGTTGTAAATATTTTATTCACTGCGGTTGATTTTGGGTGCACTTGTTGTTTTCCACTATAAAAACAACCAAAAAAAGTTATATGTCTCTCAGTTTCTTATTTTCCACTCTGTAAGAGTGTTGGCAAAAAAGTCACATGTCAAATATAATGCACAGATGTGATTGTCAAATCTGCTGCTGTACTCTGATCCAAAGTGATGTCACAGAAAATGTCTCCTGACTCTTTTCACACTTTGTGTTTAATTGTTGGTTTTATAAAACTAATATAACACATGATTAACCAGTCCAAAAAAACTCCAGCTCGTCACAATTTCTTGGTGATGGTAATGAAGACCATAATGAGCTAAATTTGGAAACCGGATAGTGTTTCCAGATGCTTGAAGCTGTGGCTGTTGAACAGAAGGTGTGGAAATGTGTGCTCTGACCTGGCATCAGCCTCCCTCCTTCCCAAAATCCAAAACATAACTATTAATGGAGACACAGCAAAGCTGGCTCAGAGCTGATGGCAACTTTTACACACTTTTTTCCATCATAAGTCAGACGGCTGTGTGTCGTTTCCTCCACGCTGGTTTAAGGTGTCTCTTTGAATAACTAACACCTTTACAATTTATTGCTTTGTCTGGCAGTTACTGGATTTCAGAGGGAAAAAAATCATACAGTCAATACGATCTCCACTGTCAGTGTAACATTTAAGACACAAGGCTACTATACTGTCAGTAACAAAAAATAAATGACAGATCAACCACTGGTTGCTGGGGAAACATGTATTTCCCAACTGGTTGACAGTGGTTCCTGAAGGTTGCTGGCTGTCACTGGATGAAATCAGTTGCAATAAGATGCTGCATCATGCTGCATCACACACCCCCTAATTGCTGATTGCTGTGGTTGCCTGTTGTTTTTAATGTCTGTCTGCAAATGCTAACTACTAGCTGAGCAGTAGTAAAACTTGAGAAAGTGATGGAAACCAGGTTTGCCTTCAGAGTAAAAGTTATGCCTCAGTGCTGCAACCAACCTGTTTCAAAAGGTGCAGTTTTTACTTTGCAGGCAAACGATCTCCATTTCCGGTTTGTGTCGCACTTGTCACAGTTTCACTACAGCTCGGAGAGAAGCTGGACGGTGTTTGTAGACAAGTCTGTCTGGCTTCCATTCAAATTACGACTACAGCAATATGCTAGTAACCAAAGCAATCACAAGGAGGTTTTTGCCAGCCAGGGGATACACATTTTTCCCTAGTAACAAAAAATGGTGGTCACTGACTGGTCTCTCTGTCTGCATGACTCGGGCTTTAGCAATTATTTTCCCAGCGACTGCCATCAACTTTCAACAACCACTCGCAACCGTTTGGGGAATACTGATTTGTTCCTGACGACAGGTGGTTGCCAGATGGTCACTAACCAGTATTCACTTGGCCAACAAGTTAATGGCACGTGGTTACCAGTCACATGTCTGTAAAACCTCAGTAGAAGTCTATGGGAAAATAGCCCTCTGCCCTGACCTCTGGAAACACTTTCCTGAAGACTTTAGTAAAGAGAACTATATAGGATATGCTCATTGGCTAGTCTTCTGTTTTCAAAACACCAAGATGGTGACTGTGAAAGCGCTCAACTCGAGGGGTCATAACAGGCTTTAACAAAGCACTGGGTAACTACAGCTACATCCTTCTTTTATATTAAGCTGGGAGCGTAAGAGAGATTGTAAGTGTCATAGTCTTTGATCTTTCTGGTTTTCGCACTTAGAGGGCAGTGCACAGGCTATTTTAGGCAACCGAGGGAGTTGTAGAAGGTCTCTTTACACGCACACACACACACACACACACACACACACACACACACGTTCTACTGGAGTAAACCCATCAGCTCATGTTTTTCCTGCTTTGGTTGTTATGTGACAACGTCTTGTGTGACTTTAAATGTATTTCTATGCAGTTTTTTTTATGTTTTATAATCCCTTTATTGTGTGTTTTTACAGAGAACTTTAATTGTGAAGCGTCTCCACACCAAATTTTCCTTGTGGGACAGTAAAGTCTGCAACGAAACTGAAGCATCTAATCATAAGAACATTTTTTAAGACTAATGGAAAACAAGCACAAGAAACTTTTCTTTTACATCGGCTCTGTCACATTGTCACATTCCACACAATGTAAAAGATTTTGTGAATTTTGAAACAATTATGTCTCCCAGAGAAGACGTTTGCTAACAACATGGCTGAATCAGGTTACAGATGTCATCACGTCAAACACTGGCACTCACTGGCGCTGACGTTACAGCCACGCAACTGTGATTTAACTTGTTACTTTTACCAGCTGCATTCATAGCATCGTAACAGTAGCGTCAGTTTGCTGAGTAAAACAGGCCCATTAGGACAAATGTATGTTTCCCACAGTGCTTTGTTTCTGTGATAGTCCAAAAGCCTATATAGAAATCCTGGGGGATTTTTGTCGAGGGATTTCAGGTTTGGACAAGCTCCAGTAACCATCTCAGTGGCAGATATCCAAGAAAGGGTCTCAAATATGAAGAGTTGGACAGCACCAGGCCCTGACATGATTCACACCTACTGGCTGAAGAAACTGACTGCACTCCATGAGCGCCTGGCAGCACAAATGAATCAGCTGATAGTAGATGAGAAACACCCAGAATGGCTAACTGAAGGCCGGACAGTCCTGATTCCCAAGGATCCCCAGAAGGGACCGGTCCCATCCAACTACTGGCCCATAACCTGCCTCAGCACCACATGGAAGCTCCTGTCAGGCATCATAGCAGCTAAGATGAACAGGCATATGGCTCAATACATGAGTGGTGCCCAGAAAGAAATTGGCAGAAACACCAGAGGAGCCAAACACCAGCTCCTGGTAGATAGAGCAGTCACTCGTGACTGTAAGACCAGACTGACCAATCTGTGCACTGCCTGGATTGATTACAAGAAAGCCTATGACTCAGTGCCTCACACATGGATCCTGGAATGCTTAGAACTGTACAAAATCAACAGGACCCTAAGAGCCTTCATCAGGAATTCGATG
>VUQS01067792.1:0-25962 GCA_015108495.1 Heterochromis multidens | reverse complement strand
CGGATTATCACACACACACACACACACACACACACACACACACACACACACACACACACACACAGAGGGGTCTGTCTTCAATATTTTACAGGAAGTCAAATTTTTGTGTGTGTTTGTGTTTGTACATGGGTGCAGGAGAGTAATGGGATGTGAGTCCTTAGACGATTTTGTTCTCCAGCAAGGCGATCCTCTTTGACATGCTCTCTAGTAGGATTCTGTCAAGGAGAGAAACTGTGAAGACAGGCAATAAATCAGATAGTGTAACAACAACTTTAAAGCCCTCCCTCCCAAGATGATATTCTCAGACCGTTTCACCCATCATAAAGGATATGTTTTTTTGTTAGTGCCTGTAGGGCAGCTTCAACTTTCTTTTGGAACTTTACAAGGGAGTCGCATTCACAAGGGTCCTCCTCTGTGGAGTCAGAATGCACAGGTTAAAGATTCATGTTATTTGTGAAATAACAACTAGCAGTGTTGTTTTAAACTTCTCACCTTCACAGACGTTAATCTGTAACTTCTTGGCAATCTGGGTCATAGCCTTGAAATCGGCGGTGTAGAAGTAGTGCTCTCCAGTCGGCTCAGAGGCAATCTCTTTCAGCTCATCCTCAACTGCATTGCCCACTCCAACAGCATACATCTTAAAGCCTGCAATGGACACACAATTGTTCTTTCATCTGACTGGCATAAATATATATTCTGTTAGTTTACTTTAGACGTAACCTTCCCACTCCCTCTAACCGTTTTCCTTTGCCTTCTTGGCAGCATCTCCAATGTAGTCCTGGCTACGTCCATCGGTGAAGACGATGCCCACCTTTGCAACTCCAGGCCGGGACCCCTGACCAGGAGTGAAGCTGTTGTCGATCAGATAACGGAGAGCCTGGCCTGTCATGGTTCCCCTCTCCATGTAGGCCATCTTCTTCACAGCTTCTTTGAGGTCCTTCTTGTTGTTGAAGCGGCCCAGGGGAAACTCCTGCGGTGGAGCAGAATCAGGATGATGATAAGGGTTGAAACAAAGATGTATACTCTGATGCAGCAAAGAAAAACTGCGTCATTACCTGTCTGACTAAACTGGAGTACTGCACCAGTCCTACGTGAGCCTTGCTTTCACTGACATCCAGTTTGTCGATGATCTGGTTGATCCACTTCTTGACTAGCTCAAAGTTCTCAGGACGCACACTCTTAGAGCCATCGATGAGAAACACAACATCTGTTGCAGAGTTGCTGCAAGCTGGTAATGTCAAAAATAAACAAACACACACACACACACACACACAGGGCATGTTAATGTCATAGCATATTTATCATGCTTGGACACATACCTTCAGAGACAAACACACACTCACCACTGCAGCTGCGACCATCATCCATGAGGGTAAAGCCATCTTTGCAGGCACACTTGTATGATCCTGGGGTGCTGATGCATACCTGCTCGCAGTCATGATCCCCAGTGGCACACAGGTCCGACACTGTGTTTGCATGTATGCACAACACACACACACAGTTGCAAACACAGAGGTGGGCACACACACATACAAAGAGGGGGCGGGCGGGTGGGGTTAGGGGGAGAAATGAAACTATGTCAGTTTGAGAATGGGAAATTCTAGCATTGATTTTTTTTTTTAATGATCCACTGTGATTTGCAGTTGAACTCAACAGGTTTTAATATATGTGGTTAATGCAAGAGTCCAGTGGAGCCTTAAAACAAACAGGAGGAAAAGATCGGAGCAGCCTTAAATAAACAAAATCCGGTTTTCAGTTTTTTGTTTGTATGTGATGCACAAGCTCATCCAGTAATGATCCAACACTACGATCATGCTGCTCTCATGTTCTGCATCTGAAGCGAGACTGGCTGCTGCAAAGCGAGAAGCAGACAACGCTGCTGCAGACTGGGAGCGCCGAAGGGCATCACTAATTAGCAGTTTAATGATTGGCACTAATGGATCGGTAATTACAGATAGATCAGTCTCGCCTCTCGGTTATGTGAGAGTTGACTGAAGAGCAGGACTAAATCTCGTTCCAAAAGGTTGTTTCTACCCTAATGCCCTCGTGCTGTGGGGAATTTTAAATGAGTTTGAATGACTGAATGAATATATTGTAATCTTGTCGAGGAGAAGCAGAGGACAAAAGAGAGAGAACAATAAATTGGAATGAAAAGGATGACAGTCCAGACACCTTACCCTCAGTATCGGGGGCAGCAGACAGCTGTCGCCACAGGAATGAAGGTGCACATTTAATTTTTACCACCCTGCCCTTCTTTCCCCCCATCCATCCCTTATGAATCCCTCTCTCCTGCTGCTGCCTCTGTACCTCCTACTATACATCTCTAATCCTTCTCTCTTCTCTTTCTTCTCCCCCTCTTACCACAGAAGGCCTCCTGGAACTTCTTGGTGAGCTTCTCGATAACGCTGTAGCTCTCCACATAGTCCACATGGTCATCCAGAGGATCGCTGGCCATCTGCCTCAGAGTGTTCATGTCCACACGTCCCACGCCAATGGCAAAGATCTCAATGCCGGCATCTCGTGCACGTTGAGCTATATCCTTTACATTGTCCTGGGGACGCCCATCTGTCACAATAATGGCAACCTGTGATAGTGAGGGTTCAAAATAGATTACAAAGTGACCACTGTGATTATGGAAGAGGTGAACTGCATGCACAAATGTATCTAAATGTGTGGCCGACCTTGCTGACATCAGGAGATTTTGCACGAGCGCCCTCAGCCTCACTGAAGGCCACATTCATTGCAAACTGGATGGCCAGACCGGTCATGGTTCCAGTGGACAGGGGCTCGATTTTGGTCACGGCCTTGATCAGCCCGGCTTTGGTGCGGTGAGTCTTCAGAGACACCTACAGTTTCATAACAGCATAGTGAGTGAGATAAAAATCAAAGAAAAAAATTGGAAATGCCTGAAATCTTTTTTAAACGTATCCAAACCTCATTCTTGACACGGCTGGCATAGTTGACAACTCCCACACGAGTGGCGCTGGGTCCAACATCCAGCCCCTCAATGACTTTTGCCAGGAAGACTTTAACTTGCTCAAATTCTGACGGGCGAACACTGCGACTGCTGTCGATGATGAACACGAGGTCGGTGGGACGGGCTTTGCACAAACCTGCCGCTTCACATGGAGAGAAAGGCAATTCGAATGTCATCATAAATTAACAGTTCATATTCATTTTATAGAGTTTTAAAGTATTCCTCATGATGATGGATGCAGATCAAGAAAGTCAGATAAGGTTGGGGAGAAGTGCTGTTGAGAGGAAAAGGGGACAGCAGACGTGATGGAGGGTGGTGACAAACAGAAAAACAGGACGCAAAGAAGCAACAAGGGTGGAGGGAAAGGTGAAGGTAGAGATGGAGAGAGGCTTGGGCAGAAAAACCAGGGTGGAGGACACAAAAATGACCTGCTTAAAGTATTTTTAGAAAGCCTGTCAGGTATCTCTTACATAAATATCAATAATTAATGCATCATTGGATTCCACCGAGAAAAGCTGTGAGATGTAGTTAAATTTTCACAAAAAAGTGGACTTTGACAGATTTTTTTCTGAACAAATGTAAAGTTGAAAAGGTGTGATGAAGCTAACCTGAGTGATAAATGAATCTCAGCTTTGCTACAGTAATACAGCTGGTTGCTGGTAGGATTTCCAGTGTGAGCACAGGCATTTGTGGCCTCATTAAGCAAACTACAGCCTCTAGTGTCTACTGAATATCACTGATCTCCCTCCTCGCCCTTCACCTCTCTCCCTCCCTCCTCCCTCTTCTCCTTCTGTAGACCTCTCAGTCTTTGATATACACAAACAGCAACGGCCACACTCCATCCTGAAACAGTCATCCAAAATGTGCACGTACAACCCAAAGTTGGCCATTTAACCGCTAGAAAGAACATCAAAACCCCTCTCTCCCAGTCCATCACTTACCATTCTTAAATGCCTGTAACAAATACAGAAAATTTGCAAAATAATGACAGCACTCAAACATTTATTCAAACCAATTTCATTACTGGCCACAATAAAAATATAAAAACCTGTCTATTATGTTACAATACCTCATCCAGCTTATTGACACACATCACACAACCATGGATACAAGGAAAAGAGTGTAACCACTCAATTAAAAGGAAAATTGATGTTAAAAGCAATATTTCTCACCTGTTGACACCAGTTCACTTTTTAAAGCTATGTCTATTTTGAGGTTTTTTGCTCTCAGAGTTAAATTTTGCTGAGATAAAACGTAAACCAGTGTTAGAAGTAATGCATCACACAATCAACAGGAGTTAAGACTCGGGCTTTAGGGGTTAAAGGTCATCATTCTTACCCATGGCGGCAGCTGTGCGAAGGTCTAAGTTGGCTTGGGCTCCTATTAGGCCAAGCAACAGCAGGAAAAACGGCTGGATGGGCATCATGGTGACAAAGGCGGGGGGTCCAAGCGTGGCCGCAGATGGTCCTAGAGTGGGAAGCAGAAAGGAAGGCGAAGGGAGCTCCAAGCGATGGGCACGGCCACAAAGTGAGACCAAGTGACTCTGAGCTGCAGGTTATCAATGCACGAGCTTCACACACTCAGCCCACAGACAGCCCCCCTCTAAAGCTGCAGTGTGTGCACGTATGAGTGTGCGCCTGTGGGAAAGAGAAGGAAATACCTGCTCTGGGAGGACCTAAAACGGTGGGCAGGGAAAGACAAACACACCTTGATATGGCTAGGATGGACAGGTAAGTGTGTATGTGAAAGTAGTAAATTTTTGTTGTGTGTGCGCGCTCCAGTCCCTGAGTGGGTACAGTACGTGTGTGTCTAGCTGGGGGTACAGGAGCGGCTGGGGTTTGGTGCAGAGTGCGCGCCAATGCAGCCGCCCTAGGTTGGATTTGGCCAAAGCTCAAATAAACACCGACATGAATTCCTCTTTTCTCTCCGTGTTCCTTCGTATAGCAAACACACATTTATGGTGCGGAAGTGAAGGAGAGCCACCATACACAGCCTACAGTGTTCCCGCTGCTCTGCACGTTGGGATGTGTGTGTGTGTGTGTGTGTGTGCATTTTACTATAAATTGAAGTATACAAGCCATTTCCTGGCTTCTGAGGTTCAGTACAGTGTCACTCTTAGTCTTTTGAACATCTTGAAAGCCTTTTTAACTTAAAATCAATTTTACCACAGGACAGATCACACACATTTGAAGGTAAAGGTAAATGTAGATTTCCTATTTTCATCATCACTCTTCTTCGTGTGAACTTCTCTGCTATACTCCTCTCCACTGTAAGACAGGCGGCGGGGCCCCAGTGGAGTAAACACAGTAGGAAAATACACTTTCATCAATAAACTCACTTACACATCTTTAATCTTGCTGTAGAGTCCACACAGAGACCCCTCTTTTCCCCACACACAAGCCTGCATTCCTCTGAAACCCCCCTTCCTCCTCCACACACACTAACCGAACAAGCCGCAATTGAGGAGGCAGTCTGGGAGGGGAAGAGGAGTTGGGGCTCTGGCTTTACAGTAACAAGTTAGTCAGATTTCCAAGTGAACAAGCTGCAAAACCAACTGAACAGGGTATGTGCGTGTGTGTGTGTGTGTGTGTGACGGTGGTGATGTGTTAGAGATGAAAGAGAAGAGATGTTATTCCTGGACAGTGTGTCATCTCTGGGAATGGTCAGTTTGGCTCATAAGAGAAGACACAACACACAAACATGGCATAATGTACCAACACACACACACACACATGGGTTATGTAACACTGTCTACCCGGCAGGCTGGGCAAGCATAAGCAGGTAGCTGGAGGAGCCAGACCTGCATCTGAGAACTACACTGCTCAAAAAAAATTAAGGGAACACTTGGTTGTTGCAGTATAACACAAAGTCAGGTAAACTTCAGGGATATCAATCTGTCCAGTTAGGAAGCATAAACCATTGTGAATCCATTTAGTCTGTTTTGGTGGAAATTAAAGTGATAACAGGGACACTGGAGAAACAAGACAATCGCCCAAAGGGGAACTGATACACAAGGAGAGCTGGACAGGGCCATAGAAGGGGATAAACCCAGCAGGAGGACCAGTTTTTCATCCTTTGAGCGAGGAGAAACAGAAGGAGCACCGCAAGAAACAGGCTCCATGAACATGTCACAAGGGCCTGACGTGGGACCCATGTTCACATCCCAGCACTCTGCAGCTCACCTGGCAGGTCCACCACTGGCACTCTGTTCTCTTCACAGATGAGAGCAGGTTTATACTGAGCATGTGTGACAGACGTGAGCAAGTCTGCAGCATGGCAGTGGCTCAGTGATGATCTGAGGAGGCATATCCTAGAAGAGCCACACAGATCTTTACATGCTAACCAACAGTACCCTGACTGCTTTTAGATTTTTTCAGAAACATACATGTGTACCCCGCTGGAGGTCATTTTGTAGGGCTCTGGCAGTGCTCCTCCTCCTGTTCCTCCTCGCACAAAGGGAGCAGATGCCGGTCCTGCTGCTGGGTTGATGCCCTTCTACGGCCGTGTTCAGCTTTCCTCGTGTAACAGCCTGTCTCCTGGTATCTCCTCCACATTCTTGAGATTGTGTTGGGAGACACAGCAAACCTTTTGACAATGGCATGTATAGATGTGTCACCCTGTGGAGGAGCTGGACTACCATGTCATGCTACCAGCAGTGGTAAGAAAACCAACAAGCAGCAAAACTAGAGAAAACTCAGTCAGGAAGGATAAGCAGAGAGCAGTGGTCTGTGGCCACCGCCTGCAAAACCATTTCCTTTTTAGGGGTTTTCTTGTAGTTGCCTCTCCAGTGCACCTGTTGTCACTTTATTTTCCACCAAAGTTTAACTGACTTTGTGTTATACTGTGATGGCCTTGATTTTTAATTTATTTTATTTTTTGTTTAGCGGTGTATTTCACAACACCATGAAATTTACTCCCTTATCATCCTGTTCATGCATGACTTTAGTCACACAGCTATCGAGGAGGATGGCTCAAATTAAGAACAGGGCATTTAAAAGACTGCACAGTACATCTTACTTAATAATAATTTTATAAATTCAAAACTAGGGCTGCAAATACCTGTTCACTAGGTTTTTACTAATCTTTGACTAATCACTAGTTTAGAAAAATTCTTAGGTGCCACCTTTCAAATGCTTGTTCCGCTTGACTGAAAGAAAAATCATTCAACAATAATTTAGGGCAAATATTTAATCCAATGTCATATCCAGGACAAACTCGTTGTGGTCCGCTGCACCTTTAGGTGTCGTCCTGCCTTCTCTCTGTTCTCCGCCCTTTGGTCTAGCTTCCCTCTAGCTGTATGTGCTTGGCTCACTAACTGTGCTTCCTCCTCCAGAGTAGGTGTGGCTTCTGGCTCCAGCTAGCACACCTGCTATTCATTACTACTCACCAACACTATTTAACGACAGCTCTTCTCCCCACTCATCGCCACATTGTTAATCTACTCAGTGTGGCAGAGGTGCTCAGGCCTTTTTGATGTTTAACTGTTATCAAGCCTTGGATCTATACTCACTTGCCTTGTCCTCCATCATCCTAGGGAACTCACCTAGCAGCCTACTGAAAGAAAAACACACCTGCAAAACAAAGAATAACCAGTGAGACTGAGCTGAGTTACCGATTGTGCTTCTTTGGAAATCCCTCACCAGTTTTGAACGTGACTAGTTGAAAGTTCCTCCTGTGAGTCTTTCTCGCTAAGCCACAACTAAATTAATCTGGTTCACCACCGAATCAAAAGTGTTTGAGTTCAGGAGTATTGCAACTACATGGTCAGTAGTAACCAGGGGTGTAAAAAGCATGAAAATATGTGAATGAATCAGCATTTAATAGCATTGAACATACAGTATGACTGTTAACATAATGGTGATAGGAACACCCAAACCACTCCTTCAATAGGACCAAACCCTCCATGATCATCACCATCTAACAGGTGGTAGGGCTGGGCTCCATGTAAGAGTTAGACTTTGCATTGAAGTGGAGAGAATGGAGTAAGAGGGCAGATGGTTTTCTTTGGGTTCTAAGCATGTTTAGTAGTTAAGTAGTATAAATTTCAACAACATAGTTTCCACTTCAGTACATTACAGAAGATCCCGTCGGCAGTGAGCATACATGCCAGATACCTGGAATTAGGCCATTAAGTGTCCCTAGAATTGGAAAATTATGGTACAGCTCCACCAACACATTTCATTTAACTGGCTGCTGTATTGTTCAGTGTTATTTAATGGCTGCAGTTTACACGTCTGCTCGGTAGGAAACATAGGGACTGCCCGATTATTTACTAGACAGCACTATTAGCAGTAGGTCTACCATCTAAATAAAGAGAACTAGGAAAATCTGCCAGGACCATAGGAATAGTGACAGTGGAACACTGCAAACTGAAGTTATGCTGATCATATTGGTGAACCAGGTTAACGCTCTATTGCTGTCTGCCAGGACTCGATACTACACTACACCATGGTCCTGGTTCTTGACCAGCCCTAAAGCAGCTTAAGACATTAATAGCATTTATACCATAATTAGAGGGGGGCACAGACAAACCAATACTCCTGGGAGTAGCAGTATTTGCTTGTGAAAATGGATTTGTGCCTGTATAATGACAAATGTGACCTTGAGCCATTAGCTATGGGTAAGTTTGATTAAATTCTGACCAATACTGTAGGAAGAGTAACAATTTTTGTGAATTGGAGAGGGACAGATGGATGACTGATGCCTCACCATGGCATGAGCTCATCAGCCCTTCAGCCGGATGAGCTGATATAAACTTAGTTCCAGCCCTGGAGTCATCAGTTATTGACTGGTATTTATGGTAAACAGACTGGTATTGCTGGCATTACAGATGCAGTGGGGGCAGTTCGGGGTTCATTGCCTTGCCCAAGGACATTTTGGCATGTGAACTGGAAAAGTCAGGGTCAACCACTGACTTTTAAATTAGTAGAAGACCCACAGCTGCCCTATAAGATTATGAAAACTTGTGAAAAATACAGTCTTTTCAGCACTAATCCAGTCATTTTTCTATTACAATCAGTACTCACTCGCTGGACACCCAAAACCAGCTTAAACTACACAGTTATTTAACATTTTCCTTTTTAAACCCATCCATTTACTTTCTTGTAGCAAAATAGAAATCTAATATTAAGACACGGCGTATTTGCTTTTTTACTAAAAAGGGAAATGTTCCTGTAAGTCCCTTTTTTCTCTGCCAACAGCTAAACCATTTCAAGGTGCTCGATTTAGAAAACTATCATCACAATAGTACTGCCAGCCCTAAACAGTACATGGAAAGAAGTGTAAAACAAACACATTCTTCCATCTCAGCCTCGCTGCATGCCATTAGGCATTTATATAATGCAACATTCAAATAATGCCACTCTGAGTGGAAATATTTACTATCAACAAGGTTAGCCGAGATATTTTATTGCTGTCAAATCTGGACCTTCCACTGTTTGTCCCCATTTTTTAAAACCACGCTTGAACACACAAATCTATTTTATCCAATGGGGTGTTGTTTTTCTGAGTAATTCTCCCTCATGTCCCTCCTTCTTCCAATCCCAACAAAGTCTGTTTGTCATATCTTCTAAAAACAAACTAAAAATCAACAGTTTAATGCTATTTGAACCAGGCGACTGGAGGATCTCCAAACTGTGTCTCGGTTTTGTTCTACAACCAACATCATTACTTTCAATCTGTTATATCAATAAACTTTATCCACCAATATCAATAAACTCCATTACTCGACCTGACCGAGCAGTGTGGGGTTTTCTTTGACTTTTCAACCGTCAGTCGGTGTGTGCGCACGCATACTGTCACAGGTTTTGGAAAGACTGGGAGGATTTAATGTTTGACCACATCCATAAATATTGAAACAAGTTGCCTTTCTTCAAATCTCAGAATACTGAGTAAATATTGACACGGTGGGATCAGGCTGGAGAGAAGCATCCCATACCTGTGCTCACACACGTATGCACATATATGCACACACACACACACACACACTCGTGCCCTCCAGCTGTGCTCTGAGCACTCTCTGTTCACACGAGGGAAGTCCTGGAAAAAATAACTACAGAGTAACCCTACATGAAGCGCTCCTCAGTCACATGTATAAGCTCAGTGATACATGAAGGACTCTGAAATTATGTAAATAGCATGTGTACTACACTGAAAAAAAAAAGAAGAAAAAAAGCCATGCAGTATCAGACTTCAGCCTGAGTAAAAACATTTCTTCAGTGAGTTTGAAAAGAGCTCTCACTTCACAAAATAAAGTTGTGTGTGCTCGCCTTCTTATGCAAGAAATTTTTGCACTGCAAATGAAGTTTTTGTGTCAGTGCGAGTGTGTATTTGTGTGTGTTTATGCTGCTCTTCTCCTGCCAACAGTAACAGCTCAGTAGCCAGTGAGCAGGAAGAGAGGTTCATTAAAAACCAAATACAGAGCTTACATAACCAACAGCTCTGTTCATCCCAGAACCCCCCCGTGCTACAAACACACTTCTCCTTTATCCCCATCATCTTCTCCCTCCCACGCCTACTGGCAAGGCCCACCCATCATCCTCCTCTCCTCCCATAGCAACAGCTCATCTCAGCTCTCCTCCCTTGTTCCTAGACCAGCAGATTGCCTCAGTCCCTCCATCTCCCCCGTCCTTTATCTGCTCCCTCGGTCCCTGCCACCTCCTCTTTGTTCTCATCATACAGTTCCTTCTCTTACTCCCACACCATTCCAAGCCGTACTTCAAACTTTACAAGCAGCGGAAGTACGAACCAGGAATATTAACTAGAGTTAAAACGGAAACTTTTGATTTCACTGAGAGCAAAAAATGTCACATTGCTCCCAAATGTCTTTTTTATTCTCAGGAAAAAGCCTTCAGCTTTTTCAGAGGTGGGGTTTCATGGAGGGATTTGGTTTCCACAAGCCCCTGTAACTCACTTGCATACTAAGGATAAACAGCGTGGAAGTGCAGTAAGTATGAGAACACAGCAGATGGCAACACAGATTAAGGCTTTGGGTTGTATTAGTGATTGTCTGGAGTAACTCTACTCTAAAATCCACTGTTGTGATCTTCCTCCATCAGATTACAGACAGTCAGTCCCACCCACTCTCCTCCTCAGTGGAGGAACATCTGAAAAATAGCACCATGTTTAATTCTATAGATCCTGGCACGTGATGGTCTCACACACAAGAACAACCCCCACCTGAGAGCCTAAGTCAGGCATGAAATGAACCAAACACCACTCCTCAGTTAAATGAGAGGTTCCCAAAACCATGGATATGAACTAACAACAGGAAGCATTTGTTGCTGGACCACACCAACACGATCATCTTTCACCACCTGTCTTCAAGTGACAGATTTGGATCATTGCAGCGCTGTCCTCTTTCCAACATGAGATGTTAGTTTGAGGTTCACAGTTTTTGACACATTGGAGAAAATCCAGCACGCATAGCAGACCTATCAGTGCAAGTATAACAGAATATCCAGGGATCCATCTAAAACTATCAGAATCACTGGGAGCAGTTCAGAAGTGCACAGGGAGACAACCTTGAAGAGATTTACCAGCTTAAAATTAAGCAGCTTCTTTCATCTTTATGGCCAGAGATGTGGACCATTATGATCACATCTCATCTGTTTATAAACCAGCCTCTACTTATGGGTGACCACAACAGGACTGAGTTGTTGACAAATTCTTTAGCAACTTTAACTGGATCACAGACAAACATTGGAACTGGAAACATTTGCAGCCACTAACATTTGAAAACAGGTCACGGGAAAGCTATATGATGAAGAAAATATGTAAAGTTATATCATTTTAGGAATATTACAGTATATTTGTGCTTTTTTTCTTTTAACTAAAGTAGGTCACATGTGTAACTTTTCCATCACCATATTTTAGCAGAACATGCATTTCTATGCAAGGCCAAAAACATGTTGCATGTTCCGCCTGAATTTTTTTTGACCAATTTAAAAACAGACTCAGTGAATGTTGTGTTTTAGTGTAATGTTTCTTCTCTTCTTTTGCATTCTCCATCTCTGATTTTCTAAACTGGTACCAAGGCTTATATTTTGTGAGGTACCTGAAGCAAAACACTGAGTATGCATGTACTGACAAAACATGGAGCCACCAAAAAAAACAAAACAATATGTTGCAATTGTTGTTTTAAATCATAAAACCAAGTTAAAGGCAGAAATAAATGATTAACAGTGCAACAAGCATTTATTGCAACTCAGCAAAAACAGCCTGGTAGAATTCACATTTCTGCTGAGAAAATACTAATAGTAATACAAATAGGAAATTTAGAAATTCACACACATTATATTTACATGAACAGTTGAAACACAAACACACACACTCTCTCAGACACACTTAAAGTCAAAAATGTATGGGAGAAAAGTCGCAGTGGAAGTGGCTGTGAATCTCTCGAGGACTGTCATACTCAATTTTGACACAAGGGGGCACTGGAGGGCTTTCCGGAGAGGCAGAGCTGACCTGAGAAGGCAGCAGCGAGGACTCCTTGGTTGGAGTACCCTCCACCCTGAGGCAAGAGGGCCGCAGCATTGACACAGGTGGAAGGACGGTGGTGCAGGTGGTGGTGTGGGTCTGGTTGAGTGAAGGATGCTGGGAATTTGCGTGTAAAGACTCATGGTCTCCGCTGGGGAAGAATGAAGGAAGAGGGAGGCTGGTGGAAGAGGTAGTCTGGTAGTCTCGGCCAGGTCCCAAGCTGCCAGGGTAAGCAGGAGGGCACTGACTATGCTGGTGCATGGCTGGCTGACTGCACATGTTGCCCCATGGGTAAGACTGGTACGCTGTAATCCCAGCTGGATGGAAAACACATGCAGATCCAAACAGACTATGACAATTCAGCTTTAGTGGAAGTAATTGAAACCTCAAACACTTCTCCACCTGTCACAAGTCTAAAAATGCAGAGAGCATCTGCATACTGGTTGACTTTTTTTATCTCAATCATTGGCCAATGCTGACTTATAAATTTCATACTCAATCACATTCTGGGGCCAAATTACTTTGAATGCTCTTCAGTATTTTTTTTTTCCTTTTAAATCAACTACAAAGCTTCTGAACTTTGATTTGCAGCACTGATCGACATCTTCTCTGTATGAACAGTGACTAAAGCTGATGCTATGACAGTGATGAGAGAAATGTACAATACAAGACTAAAAGTAAGTTGAAATTATTGAAAAACCCCTCTGCATCTTTGTTAAAACATCATGCAAATATCTGTTTGCATGGAGAGAGTCAAAACTTTCTTTAGACTTTTGGGTTACTTGCATTGATGTAGGATGTATAGTTTTTACTTTCCATTTGATCCTACTGGTTCTTTTGTATGCCTAAAATGTGGGATTGGCATATTTTCAAACCATAAATTAATAAAATCTCATTTTACTCCAGTGACTCACCGTGGTGACCAGATGACTGCAGTAGGATTTGACCTGCATTCTGGGACTGGAAGTAGGCGTGACCACTGGTGGAGTAGGTCACCACACCGGTTGAGTTTCCTCCAGGGCCAAAAGTCAAGTAGGAGGTAGGATTTGAATCTGGAGGGTTAGGGGTGAGGTAGGGGGATGGTGTGAGGTAGGCCATGCGGGGCAGAGATGTTTGAGGTTGGAGCTGAGGTTGGCTGGTGGGGTAGGAGGTCTGAAGCTGGTAAGACAAAGTGTTGTTCTGCTGGCTAGACGTCAGGTAGTCCAAGTCAAAGAGTGAACTGAGGACATCAAACAAAAATTTGATCACACACACAGACATGTTTGATCTAGTGTATCTGGTGTTTTATCACTGTCTGTAGGTTGTGGTTGTTGTGGTGATAACTTCTAGTGATATCTACCCATACAGACACAATCAAGCCTTTATTGCCAGGCTCTCACATTATTTATCTAAGGTTTCTGCCACTATCCCTATGCAGTGGATCTGAATTCTTTTTTGCTGAATTACTGAACACACGGACACACTGCCAGCAATTTTAAAAGAACTATTATTTTTGTAGAAAGTATAAGTTTTAGTGCTGTCACATCTATAGTCATACAACCATAATTGTATAAGAACAAAGTGATTCCTAAGTGCCATCTCTCCCAGCATATTTTAGAGCACCAACTAAAACTGACTCCCTGCTACTACAGACACTGTGTGAGCTATCACTACATCAGTATTTCACAGATTTCCTCTCTGCCTACTCTCTGTCCTGCTGTCAGCTCTTATACTCATCCATATTTGAATCATCCTCTAGTATTCATGTCACATGTTTGCTGTGAGCTGAGCTGACCTGGTGTCAATCGGCAGAGACGGAGTCTCACGATGGGCCAAGGTAGAGCCACCCTCCAGAGCATCCAGGAAGAGAGGTGGGGTGTGGGCTGGTGTGTTGAGGAGAGGGGGAGTGG
The DNA here is from genome assembly GCA_015108495.1 of Heterochromis multidens. Lineage (NCBI taxonomy): Eukaryota > Metazoa > Chordata > Actinopteri > Cichliformes > Cichlidae > Heterochromis > Heterochromis multidens. Next base: position 11,616 of record VUQS01067792.1, on the reverse strand, counting down.
GGTTAGCAGAGTTATAGGTCGTGGTGAAAATAGGAAGGCTGGCTCGGCGCAGTGGGGGAGGGCTGTGCATGGGACGGGGGGGATACTCCACCAAACCCCCCTGAGATGAAAGCTGGTACTGGCCTGTATCCCTCACCCTGCTTTGACCTAGTAGATAAAAACCAACCGATTAAGAAGTGAGATTAGAGAGACACTGTATTTTGGTTTCTGTGCAATTTTACTATCAACATGCTGAGTGACGGTTTGTTGAGCTTGAACAAAGGTATCTTTCTTCTACATCAAGATAAACTTCCTCATATGTAGGGGAATTCACTAAAAACAGATATTTTGTAAGTGCAAGTGATGTTATAAAGCCACCAATTTATATGAAGTCAAATTTCCAGCTCCTTTACATGTCACCACATTGCACTGCAACATAACTGACCCTACAACTGCAAAATTCTTGGACAGCCTCCACGTCGACCACTCTTCTGTGCAAACACAGTGGCCTGTGTTTCAGTCTGAACACAACCTTAGGCTTTATACATAACAGCATAACAACAAGGCTGCTTATCACAGAATGCACAGCCATTAAGATACCCAAGTGCCACATTTATTTTAGAAGTAAAAATAACAAATGTTAATGCTAGGGTCCTAAGCACATGTAATCAAACTGTCGGCTATGATGGAGAAGGTATGACTGCACTGCTACTTGATCATCCAGACATCAAATAATTTAAGCTCATCTACTTTGAGTTCATCATTCATCACAACCTATAATTTCACAAAGGACAGTTCATCCCAAATCCAAATGTACACATTTTTCCTCTGACCTTTAGGTTTATTTATCCATCTAGATTGTTTTGATGTGATGGTTGCCTTCTCTTGAATGAACTAGGTAGCCTTCACATTGTAGTGGTCAAAGAAAACAAAAAAATATATATATTTGGAAAAACTCCTTACAGAAATCAGGACGTGGTTAGTCAGACAAAAATAAAATAATCCAAAAACCTTGTTATCACCAGTTTTATGTAGGAACTATTTTCTTTCTAATGCTACTTTCAGCTACTCCCTTATTCACAAGGGGTCGCCACAGCAGGATGCCCTTCCTGAGGCAACCCCAAAGGGATTTGTGTCTCCTCCCAGGATCGAACCAGGGATCTTTCACTTGTTAGTCAAATGCATAAAACAAAAGGGGCTGGCTAACATAGTAGTTGAGCTGTGGGGTGATCGTTGAAATGTCCCTTACGTCATAGGTGGAGGGACTCTATTGTGTGGACTGATATATTTGGCTGGTGTAATGAAGTAGAAAGAAAAGTTTGTAGTTTTGATTTTGGGGTGAACTGTTTCTTTTATTAAGATGAACAGAATTCCTCAGAAACAGGCTGAATGCTCAGCAATCTAATGCATTAAGAGTAGTGTGTTATAAACTGTGCATATCTGTGGATTTTCACACCTGGGCTGCTGAGGCTGGACAACAGGCTGCTGTGGGGGGGTGGGCTCTGAGTGGATAAGGTGGGGAATGAAGCTGGCACAGGGGCAAGCTGGGGTAGCTTGGTAGCATAGTAATGAGACAAAGAGGGAGCTCCCTTACTGAAAAAAAAAAAAAAGAAGAAAGAAAATGTAGTTAACCATGAATCATATCAAAGCACGCTGAAATAAAAGTCTAGAGAGCTTCAAAAAGACAACTGGATTTCTTTCACATCCAAGAGGCTTCTTCTGTTCTAAAAACAAACCCCAGTGGGGGTTGTCCCCTTGGACATGGTCCTGAGGGTCACTGACTCACTATTGATCATGTGCATCATCACATGAGCTAAGGTGTGAAAAAAATCTGTGGGTCATTACCATCACTGGGAGTTGAGGGTGAAACCACTGTGAGACCTTGCCCCAACCCTACATGTGAGCTATTGAGGCCATCTGAGGCAAGGTGTGAGTGGGGGTTGAAGTGTCTGGGAAGGGATCTGAAGACTGCACTGTAGGTGACTGATAGCTGGTGTTGTAAGCCACCACCTCTGTTCAACAATGGTCGTTCACAGTGGACGTAGATGGCCTCGTTTACTCCACCCACCCCCTTTCACAAACCTAAAGAAGTCCAGTTGCTGTTTTCAAGCTCTCCAGACTGCCATGACATAGATAACCTACACAGACATGCTGAAATAAAAGCAAGAGAGAAATACTGAAATACCTGTTGTGTGCCAGTGCGGGCAGAGTGGGATTGATTTGGTGATGTGGACTGTATTCAGCTCTACTCTGTCCGTGGTCAACCTTTGCTGTAACAGCACGTACTTTCCTCCACTTCGCCCTACGGTTCTGAAACCAGACCTGGGACCCAGAAACATGCAGGGGGACACAATTAACAGACAGAGGATGCCAAGGATGAGATGAGATTTTCAGGAAGACAAAGCAAAGAAACAAGGGAGATTTTCTTTTTTGCTAGTAGTTAATCTTCATATGTAGTACATCACAAAATAAAGTCTTCAGTAACATTTCTTAGAAGATGAACAGAGTAAGACAAGAGTTTAACCATAATTCTCTGAGGTGTGACACCGACTGAAGCAGCAATGACTTTCCTCTTCTCTGCGTCCGGATAGTGATCCTCTTGGAACAGGGCCTCTAAATGCTCTAACTGATCTGCACACAAGTGGTACGTTAGTGCACACACACAAATTACAAGGCAACAATTTGCATAGCAGTCAAATGTGAGAACACACTGACAGACGTTTCCCTCACCTGTACTGTAGAGTGTCCGTGTTTTCTTCTTCGGTGCAGGTGGTAGCAGGCAGCTGTCCACAGACTCCATCCCTGGCAGCAGAGGGAAGCTGAGGGCCCGACCTCGGCCCCTGGTGCTGTAGCGGATGGAGCGTCGGGTGGAGTATACCTGCGTTATCTCCATCTGCCATGGAGACACATTACCTCAGCACAGATTATCTCAAAATATGTTTGTTGGTAAAAATGTTAAACTTTTTTTTCCCCTTTAAAAAAAACAAAAAAACAAAAAACCATCAGGTATCAATTATCACATTTTTTTTTAAAGCCAAATACAATTTTGGAGAGTCATCTAGGGAAAAAAACCCTCAGTGCAGTGCAGAGTTGAATGTTTCAGCCCACACAAAGCAATGCAGCAATCATTTTCAAAAAATACAAGTTCATTCAGGACTTCCAGGACCAAGTAATTAATTTCCATTGTTCTCTCCCCTATGTGATATTAACATGTCTGTACTCTAGGGCTGCAGCCTGCAGGTAATGATTTTTCTCATCTTCTGTTGATTTCTTGGTTCATTAAATCTAGTGTATAGAAAAATGCCTATTGCAGTAATCCAGGACCTGATGTAATGTCTTCAAACTACTTACTTTTTCTGATGACAGACGACACCCAAACCTATCAAAACTGCCCCAAGACAAGAAAAACTAGCAAATAATCACAACTGAGAAAGCTGCAGCCTCCAAATTTTGATTTGTGAAAAAAAGGGTTTTAAAGACTGATCATTTGTAAAAATAAACAATTAATCTCCATCCAAACTGCTAACTGGCTGACTGTTCCAGCTCTACAGAACTCACATGTCATTTGTCAGTCTCTGTACAAATTCATCTTCAGGCCAACATAGTTCAAAACAAAACAAACAATCATTTCTGATTTGATCTGGTCTAAAGTACAGCGCTCACTTTTATTACGGAAAGAGAACTGAATTGAAACATCTTGCTGTTGTTGAACCTGTGACATTATCTGAGATCTATGGCTGAGTGGTAAACATTAAAAATACTGATTACTAGCACAGTTCATGCTGTGGGTACAGAGTGTCATCCTGGCAAATAACGATAAAGAATAATTTATTTTACCGTTATCGCCTTACATAGCTTTTCAGTGAGATGAGATCATTCTCCACACTTTGAATGTGCTTGTTAATGGCTGCAAAGAATCTGTCACCTACTGATATCACACTACATTATACACTGAGCCAAACATTCAAATCCAGGATGCAGTTTTCACAGCTGCATCATTAATAATTCAGAGGACTGTAGGTGTGCATATTTCATACACATTAGACTGTAATTATACACTGTGAATGAACCATTATTAGAAACCTGTTGAGATTTACTAGAAAATGTAAAATCTGTTGGGTGAAAGGTTAAACCTCATGATGTGTTTGTTTTTGTCTTTTCATACACTGCAACCCTGAAATCTTCTTGACACAAATGTCAGAATCATTCAGATAAACCATCTTTACCCTGCTTAGTACAGAATCTGTGTAGTTTCCACCTGAACCCATATGAGGATGGTACAGGTAATTATCCAGAGAATTCATGTGTCCTGCATCATCCATGCATTACTCAGATAGCATGTGGCAGGTTTGTCGGAGAAATTTCTCCAAGCACAATATCCCAGTGCACTTCAGACCCAGCAACACCCTCAGACAAAAACTGCCTCATCAAAACACCCAGGCACAAGCTAAAAAAACGCAGTGTTTGCTGTGCAATACAGTAAGGAGTGCTCAGACCTTTATGTAGGAGGAGCGCTCAGACCACTCCACATGGATGGCACAACATAGGAGAGCCAGCTCCACAGGACAAAACTCGGCTGTACACCTGCACTTAGGGCGTTTTCACGCCTGCTGTGTTTAGTCTGTTTAAATCGAACTCTGGTTCGTTTTCCCCCTTGGTGCGGTTCGTTTGTGCAGATGTGAACACAGTAATTGCACTCGGGTGCAGACCAATACAACTGCACCAAGATCTTTTGGAGGAGGTGGTCTTGGTGCCGTTCCAAATGAACTCCAGAGCGGTTCGTTTATGGTGTGAACGTGATCCGACCTCGATCCGAACCAACTACCAGGTGTACATTGCAAGTTTGAGCTAAAAACCTTCCTGTAGCCACGTATGATTTGTATTCTGTTATGTGGCAAAGTACTATAGATGTGCAAAGGTCAGTACAGGTTAGCAACTAGCCGTGAAATTAACGTAAATTCTCCATGTTCTCCAATAGTCCAGAATACAGCACCTTCTTCCTGTAATTATTTTTGTTGCTCCAGCCCCAGACACATCTGGCCGATAAGCGGACTGAATGTTCTTCCATGGTTTGTAGTGACGCGTTTGGAGTTCGCATGGATTTTTCTCTGTGTGAAAAGAAATCAAACCATCAACTGATTCAGACCAGAATAAACAAACTGTAGGTGTGAAAACGCCTGTAAAGGAGAAAAGACGCTTTGAGGATACTAATGCTCAAATTTTGGATCAAGAATACAGATGGCCTAAGAGGGACGTAAAGGAGACCGCCTATGTCCACTGTGAACAACCACCACTGAACAGAGGTGGTGGCCTATGACACTATCAGCCACCTATAATGCAATCCTGAGATCCCCTTCCAAGGCATTTCAACCCCCATACCTTGACCCATGTGTTCTTAAGAACTCACAACAACAGGGTGGGGCAATGTCTCACAAAGGATTCACACCTTGTGACTCACATCTTGGCTCATATGACCCTTAACGACTGACATGACAACAGACGGGTCCACAACTTTCAGGACCACCTTCAAGGTGACAACCCCCACTAGGTGTTAAATACCTGGGACTCTGAGTTGTTTTAGAACTGAAGAAGCCTCTTGGGTGAGAGCTGAAACATCTTCACAAACCCCAAAAAGAAGTCCAGTTGCTTTCAATTCAAGCAATTAGAACTATTATGACCCGGTTCACTGAGAACCTTACACGGACACTCAGACAGCATTCTTGACAAAACCTAGCAGAATATTTCCAGTAGTGAGAATGCATCCAACATGACCATCTCCTGTTTTGTGCTACATGTGAAAAAGAACCACTTCAGGCAATGTACCGACATGATTTTCCCAACATCATTTGGGGTTCATGTGTGAAATTGTCTTAAGTTTTGGAAAGATTTCAAATCTGTCTGAAATAGAGCAACATACAAACAGAATTTGGTGTGAATGTTTCACTCAGGTTCAGCGTGCGATCACACAGTTTAAATGAATCTTGAGCACTCTAGAAGAAATAAAGTGGAAATACATTTCAAGTAGTTCCCAGATCATCAGATGTGAGCATATGAATGGTCTCTTCTCACCTCAAGAGGCTGTGGGCCCTGCTGTGGCAGACTGTGAGGCAGAAGGGGGCTGTGAGGTCTTTTGTTACCATGTGGTTGAGGAAGTGTGGGCTGGATGGGGACTAGAGGCTGTGAGGAGTACAGCAGGGGGATGGGAACTGGGGGACAACCCAGCCCTGTCTCCCCAAACCCCAAGTAGACTGGGTCAGAGAGGTCACAGCTGTTTATCAGGCCAATGGAAGGCTCCGTCAGAGCCGAGCTCTCCTCTGAGCTCATTGCTGGCACCTCCTGTGTCTGACTTTTCTTTTCCTCCTCAGACCTCTCACTAACATCCTTTACTCCTCTCTTACTTCTCACCTGCTCACTCTGTTTCCTACCTCGCCTCTTCCTACTCTTCTTCTGCTCGTCTTTCTGTGCTAAACTTTTTGTTACTTTACTCTCTTGTTCATAAGCAATTGTTTCCTTGGCCTTCTCAATCTTGTTGTCTTCCATCTGCACCTCCTGTGCCGCCCCCGCTTCCAGCCTACTCTCAGGCTTCACCTGCTCCTCCTCTTCTCCCTCTGTCACCACCACTTCCCTCTCTGACACATCAACTTTCTTTTCTTTCTCCCCCTCCCCCTCTTCTCGCCCTGTCTCCTCTGCTGCCTCTTCATCCTCCCACTGACTAAACACTTCCTCCTCCATTTCCCTCCTCTTCCTCCTCCTCCTCCTCCTTCTCCTCCTCCTGCTCATGTTCCCTCGGTTGTTGTTTGTTTCCAAATCCTCCAGTTCCTCACACAGAAGGCTTGGACAGTCTGCAACAGAGTAAAGCAAGAATTTGTTTTTTTATCTTAAAGTTTGGACTAAAATGTGGTCACTCATCTGTACTTTATCTCTGGAGAGCAACAACTCAAGTATCTCTGCATTTGTGAGGTTTTACTTCAGCATCTTAATTTCTCTTATTATAGCACTCTGGACATGAATCCATTCATAATGAGTTACTAATCATCATCAACATCATACATGGTGACTTCTACAAAGATACATTTTTGGATCAGGCCAGTCTGAAAAATAAATACACGATGGAGAACTTCAAACCCAGAATTCATTTTGTGGCAGTTAAGAGAAGGCTTTGATCTTGAGTTGCAGCCTACTGCACTATGTTTTCATTATGCATCATTTTACCCATTTTATTTGGTCAGACATTGCAAAATATGCCCAGTTAATGATTTTGACCTGCCTGTTTTGCCTAACCAATTCCTGAAAATCTAAAGTTATTGTTTTACTATCATAAGAAAGAAAGAAAATAAAGCATTGCATTGAGTCCCAAAAAGCTGAATCTGTTCATCTGGACGTAGCGTTTCCTCACCTCTGGTGACTTCTTCAGTCTCAGCTGACTGCAGGCTTCCCCAACCTTATAAACAGTACATTTGCATAATGACCGAAACCAGCACCATTGACTAACAATGGGCCATGAGGTCAGTTTCATGATCATTAGTATGCAAATTGTCATGACCATTGATCAATAGCCATGAGTACCATTCACAGAGTGTGCACTGAGTGTTTCTCACCTCAAGTCATTACACGCCAGGGCCCTGCACTACAAAGTGAGTTCAACATACCCAGGGTATCTTTCCGTTATCTGGATTCATTTATCCTATCAACAGTCAGGATAAGCAGTCACATGAAGCTTTAGTCAACTCGCTAAATTAACCCAGGTTTTAGTCTGCACAGTCACATGAAAGGAGTGGCGTAGGCAGCATCTGACCAATCACAATTATTGATAAGTGCATGACAACAGAGTGGCTGATTTTTCAAAGGAAGAAACTATAATATTAGAAAAACATGAAACAGTTAATCACACAATACAGACTGAAAGCAACACAGCTCCAGACAAAGCAGAGGTAGTAAAGGAAAAGCACTGTACAGTAGTTTAGTATTAAAAGCGTGAATGAATGCATGGATACTTGAAGTGCTCCGGTTAGTAAAACAGGAAAAGTGAGATTAATAAAGTTTAGCCTATTTGAAGGCAGGAAAGAAAGCCAGCAGAAATACAGACTAAGTATCAGAAGCTGATGGATTATGAGTATGACTAAATTAATATTTAAAAGGCAGTGTTAGTTCTTATTCTTTATATGTATTATATTTATATAATAAATGTAAAAAATATAATTTAAATGTAGGCTTAGTCTACATGCAAGGTCGGCAGGTCTCCTGTTTTAGGATCATATATTAGTGCTTACAGAACAATAAATCTGTTGTGAAATTGTTTGCAGCCAAGGAGGGGAAACAAAAAAGGAATAAAGATGCATCTAAGAATTTTTTTTTTTTTGATCGTCAGGGAAACGTGAAGACATTAGACACTATTGAAAAACTTTAGACCCTCCTACTATCCATGCACAGAAGTCAGAGGTATCTTCCAGGAGTGGTGGGAACTTACATGTCAGTAGGCGGTGATTTCATACCTACCATGACGATGTACCCCAGTAAGAAGTGAACCAGCTTCATAGCACAGAAAACCCAGGGTTAACCAGATAACACAAAATTCTGCTCCATAGTACAGGTCTCTGCAGTGTTGGGAGAACTGAACTAAGTAGTTTGATGACCTTTTCTACCATTTTTGGTGTTAACTAGTAAAACTACAAACAAGTTTTCTGCACCAAAAGGAATTTTTTTTTTTTTTTTTAAATATATCATTCATTCCTTTCTCCATTTCTACTGTAATTCTACTGTAAATGAACCCCCTCTGAACACCCATCCCCGATTGTTCCCATCGTGGTGACCAGTGTGAAGACCTGACCGTTTAACAAGTGATAGGTTGAGCAGTCTGGAGACAAAGTTAGAGAGAGAAGGCTGAGATGTGAGATTGGACATGTGCAGAGGAGGGATAGTGGATATATTGGACAAAGGGTGTTGAAGATGGAGCTGCCAGGCATGAGGAAAAGAGGAAGACCACAGAGAAGATTCATAGATGTAGTGAAGGAGGACATGCAGAGAAGATGCCAGAAATAAGATGAGATGCAGGTAGATGATCTGTTGTGGCGACCCCTTAAGGGAGCACCCCAGAAGATGTAGTCGTCTTCAGCCAGTGACCACCACAGAGCATGTGCAGAAGTGTTCTTCTGCACATCCTGATGATTCCTGCCATTTATTATCAAATGCTTGTAGAAGCTGGGGCATGCTTCTTTAGCAGTTACCTGGCAGTTCTGCTTGGACTCTGGTTCCCTATATTTTATTTACCAAGTGTAAAATTTTAATTACAACTTAATTTCTTATGATATTTTGTAATAATTGTATCACATGTACACTGCCAAGTGGCTCATTGCTTTTAGAGACTTTTAAGTTTTAAAATAGCTTTAGATAACCACACTGCATTGTTGCCTTGAGTAGTTTTGATTTAGTTAAACTTCTTTTTAAAAGCTATTCAACTGGGAAAATGCAACAAAATCCAGAAAAAAAAAACAACAAAAAAACAATTTTGAGACTTCTTGGTGTATAATGCTGGCAGGAACATCGACTTCATTCCTTCATGATGCACTCTCATGTGATACAGCTACACTGCACTTCATTTTGTCACTCATTGAGCTGGAGCCAGACAAAGTGTCTGTATTGCGAGGAATAACCCGATAATGTTTGAAGATTTCTTTCACATTTCCACGGGTCACGTGGTGACCCGCAGGTCGAATAAAACCCGCGTCAGTCTCAGGAGGAGCAGCAGTCTGCGGTGACTTAATTAGTGTCCCAGCTGTGCAGCGCCTCGTGCCACCACCTCACCTGACCGTTAATTAACTCTGAGCGGCTAGGTGCTGCTAAAGTAGCCAAACTGTCCCCAATCTCCAAACACCGGGTCGTGAATGTTAATAACCGTGTTTTAAATTGTCTCCGCGGAGCAGAGCTGCACTGGGAGCTACACTCACAGGGACAAAAAAATAAATAAAAAAATAAGAGCTTTAAATAAGACGTCTTTCAAAAGTGTGTAAATTGATGTAGAAGTTGAGTTAAAGCTTGCACGCGTGCGTCGCGTGAAAATGCTCAAACAAGCCAATAAAACAATTAAATGGCAGCCTAAGTGTCCTTACCCAAATCTCCAGTTACATCACCGTCTTCGTCCATGGACGCCACCGTCAAAACCAATAAACTTGTGTTAATAATCAATTAAGCCGAGCAGGTAACGAAACGAATGTCTCCCTGACCGCAGGTTAATGGGCTTGATTGATTGATTACCTCTCTCGGCTGTGTGACGGAGAATTATCACGTGAAGGGTGAAACCCAAGGAGCCAATCAGCTATCAGAACAGATGCACCAGAACTCTGACAACAAAGGGGAAACAAAAGAGTCACCTGAGATTTGTTACCTTCAGCATTAACCTGCTGAGACCCTGCATCCTCATATGGGGATCATTGTAACTCGGCTTTTCTGCACCTGATACTTTAATCTGCTCAGTAAACTGTTTAATACCTTGTTGACTTTATTTTTTTATGCTGTAAAATAAACCATTTGTCTCCATATGAGAACATACTTTTTTATTTATTTATTTTTTAAGTGTGTAGGGCCTATCAACCAAGTAACGAAGAAACGACTTCCTGTTCAAAGATGAAGCTTAGTTTTTATACTTATAAGGTCTCACTAATCACAGATAGCTAGGAGGAATTAAAAATGCCTTCTGAGAGCTTGGATCTCAGAAGGTTAAAATATTTGAGAAAATTACCATCTCATTTTTATCTCGTTTATTAATTTATTTCTGGGACAAGGTTTATTTTCATAATTTTTATTTTACAGTACTGTGCAACGGTTTTGAGCCACCACTCAGTTCTTTATGAATTTATCTATGAATCATTTAAGCATAAAAAAGGCACCTAACTCAAGGGATGAACCAGTGAACTTAGTGAAGAACCCATTTTAAATTGTATCTTTAGGCAAAAACACATAATTTGTTCCCATTTCTTTAGTTTGAACTATGAAAATTGTTTATCAGGCATAAAATTGTATTTTTGCACCAACAAGGTGATTCCTGAAGAGCTACTAGTGGAAAACTAGTAGCTCGAAGAAGAGGCAGGCCTAAAAAAAACAAAAACAAAAACAACTATACAGCAGATGAACAGTATCTGAAAGTCATGTCCTTAAGAAACAGGAAGAAATCCAGCAAAGACCTGACACAGGACCTGAGAGATTAATCTGGCCCTTCAGTAGATTCATCTACTGTTCACTGAAGTCTCATCAGAAATGGTCTCAGTGGAAGGGTGGCTGTCAAGAAGACATTCTTAAGGAAGGGAAACAGGGAGAAAAGGCTGGGGTACAGTTGTGCTCATAAGTTTACATACCCTGGAAGAATTTGTGATTTTTTTGGCCATTTTTCAGAGAATATAAATGATAATACAAAAACATTTCTTTCACTCATGGTTAGTGGTTGGGTGAAGCCATTGTTATCAATCAATTGTGTTTGTCCTTTTTAAATCATAATGACAACAGAAACTATCCAAATGACCCTGATCAAAAGTTTACATACCCTAGTTCTTAATACTGTGTATTGCCTCCTTTAACATCAATGACAGCTTCAAGTCTTTTGTGGTAGTTGTGGATGAGGCACTTTATTTTCTCAGATGGTAAAGC
>VUQS01067791.1:0-16544 GCA_015108495.1 Heterochromis multidens | reverse complement strand
TTCGTAGTATAAATGCTGGTGCTGACTCAAGCTGCTATCAAGCCCAGGATAGACAAAACATGACAACCACATAGCTTAAAAAAAAAAAAAAAAAAAAAAAAAAAAGAAAAAAAAAAAAAAAAAAAAAAATAAAAAAAAAAAAAAAGTTAAAAAAAAAAAATAAAAAAAAAAAGAAAAAAAAAAAGAAATAAATTTTTTTTTTTTTTAACTAATGTTGCAAGGTGTGTTTAGTTCCACTACAATTTCAACTGGCCTTCCTGCAGCTGAAATCTGTGGCTTCTCTGCATGGGTGCTTGAGAGCCTCTGCTGTGGCAGAATAGAAAGAACAGGTAGAGCAGGGCAATGGCTGAAGCTGCTGATGACATTTCCCATCTTGCCAAGTAGAGTGTCATAATCAGATAAGGACAAGTGGATTAGTGCCTATCCTGAGTGCAAAGCTGGTGATTCCAACCTCAGTAGGTCTTGAGCCACTCTCTACTTCAGCCTATCATTTTTCCTTTCACCACATCACCCTTTCACCCCCAACCTCAGGGAGCGCATTTCCCCATGTTGCCCAGCCAAATTCAGCCTTGTTTGCCTTTCCACTTTTTAGCCCAGACTGACTAATGACTAATGGGCAGATTTCACAAAAAAGTCACCCAAAGCTATCTCCTCTCAGATGCCATTTTTCTTCTCTCTCCACCCAGTCACTACATGTCTCCTGTCTATCCTCCCTCAGGACTTCTTTTCTGACTCAGACGCCTTCTCAGATAAACCTCAATGCCACCAGTCCCTTAGGAGTCTTAATAAGGTCAGCTGCCACTGAAAGCATCATTGCTGTTCAAATTTCCTTGCTGGTTAACCCTGAGATCATTCATCAGAACTGCTGCAGCAAAATGCAACTCCAATCTCTCCCTTTTGTCCCAAATGGACCTTTATATTGAAAACAACAACAAAAGACTTTTAATAAATGCCCTTTTACCCTGGGGGCATTTTTATCTGCAGCCATTGCTCTTTTGTAGATCCCTACAACATACAGACTAATTAATATTTCACAGTTCTTTCTGAAACAGTTAAAGTGCCAGGTGAAAATATAGGGTGATTTTAAACACAAAGAATACAAAAGAGTGTCTCTATTTTCTGTTAACATTACGCAGAGAACAAACAGTCCCTGTCTGCCTCGGTTGTAGTGTTGTTTACCAATGTAAAGAACAAAGTAGGTATTCTTAACATCTGGGGGCTTGACAAGTTTTAGGGTGGGTGTAAAGGAGGAGGTGGAGGTGTTCTGGTGTTTGCTATCATTATGGCAAAGCAAACAGAAAGTGATTGTTTTCAGAGGAGCTGAAACTGTCACAGCAGGCATGGTTAGTATGTTGCAGTCTTGCAGAGTTAAGCTGAAATTATCGTTCAGCGGGGGTAGTATGAAGGCTGTCCATGTGCCTGGAGCAAGTGTTGTTGATGAAGACAGTTTACAAAATATGTGGTACAACTGGTCTTTGGGCTACTCTTGCTTGTGCAATTGGTGGTCCATCAGCCAGCCGTGAAGAAAAGAGAAGTTATAACATACAAAGAGCTGAGTGTGTTAAAAAGTGTTAAAAATAAGTGTCCACTGCAGCCACCGTATTTTTTGATCTTTCATCTTTAATTTAAGCTTCTCCCACTCCCTGTGAACTCTACGGTCGCTCCATTCGTTATTCTGGCCAACTTGTCAACCAATCAGCATTCGACTGTCACATAGGTCATCTGCGTCCAGCGACATGCAGCTGGGATTTTGGAGGACTATATGGGAGCATGTTTGCTTCTCCGTATGCTGTACGTATGTAAATCCGTACACAAACAGACACATTTGCAGTACCATAAATTATGCATTACAGATTAATAAGATGTTATTACATGGGCTTATTCCTATGTATACTTGGCTGCTTATTGGTGACATTTCAAGTTGTTGATCATTTGTAACAAATAGTTGACATATGAAGGTGCACCAATAAGTATTGCTGCTGGGAAGTAAAGTTCATTTAACAAACGCTTATATTATTATTAAGTCTTTACAAACCCAACAATATCTACTCTTGAGAAATAAGAAAGATTGTGGTGGCTGGAGGAAACTGTGTGTGTGGTGGTTGCATGTGAGCACTGGGATGTAAGTCAAGTTAAAATGAGAAGAAAGAAAAATTAAAGAAGAAAAGTAAAACTATGATTATTTAATGGGCTGATTGTATGCTATGTGCCCACGGGAGAATAGTGCAGGTAAATGCAGCCAGCCAGTGTACCTAACGGGCCTAATCTGTACTGCCTTCTGCACTTTCTCTCTTGCACCTCCTTTGTATAGAGCTCGGGATTGTGATGTCACCAACGCAATGCATATTGGGACCATTCTTCACGTTCTTCAAGTCTGAGTTGATAATGCAATATAAGGAAATAGATGCTGATTTGGGGTTTGAAAGTTAAATTGTATAAATCAGAATGGTGAGCTGCTGTGTTGTAAAATGACATAACTGTAACTATGATCAGAATGGAAGCGGAATGGAGTAAGATTTTTGCACTTTACAGATTGGAAATAGCAACAAGGAGCTGAGGTCACGGAGCTAATAATGTAGCAGTTGGAAGAAAAAGAAATATCACCTTCAACAGCATTTCAGAAAATATGTTCATGTGATCATGGCCAGCTTATGAAATGCTACAGTCTGATTCTGACTGAGTAACATTGTTACACCTTGGACACACAGAAGTCATTATGGATACCTCTGACTGGTATCAATTGGGAACAAAGACACTACAAGCTCCTGCACCTGCTGCTGCACTAGAATATGAAGTATTGTAATGAAATATTGTGCCCTAATAAAAGATATCAAAATGCTTCACACTTGAATGACTTTTATTTTTAAGATTCATAGTACAGGTTAGTGCACCTACAAGTTTTAACATGTTAGTATATTATTCCAATGCAATATTAAATACCAAGTAAAACTTTAGCCTTTATAAATATGTATGTGCTATGAGATGTAAAAAATATACACTGATCAGGCATAACATGACCACCTGCCTACTTCGGTGTTGGTCCCCCTTTTGCTGACAAAGCAGCCCTGACCCATTCAGGCATGGACTCCACTAGACCCCTGAAGGTGTGCTGTGGTATCTGCCACAAAGATGTTAGCAACAGATCCTTTAAATCCTGTAAGTTGTGAGTTAGGGCCTCCATTGTCCAGCATATCCCACAGATGCTCGATTGGATTTAGATCTGGGGAATTTGGAGGCCAAGTCAACACCCTTAAACTCATTGTTGTGCTCCTCAAACCATTCCTGAACCTTTTTTGCTTTGTGGCAGGGTGCATTATCCTGCTGAAAGAGGCCACAGCCACCGGGGAATATCGTTTCCATGAAACATGGTGTACATGGTCTGCAACAATGCTTAGGTAGGTGTTACTTGTCAAAGTAACATCCAAATGGTTGGCAGGACCCAAGTTTTACCAGCAGAACATTGACCGAAGTATCACACTGCCTCAGCCTGCTTGCCTTTTTCCCATAGTGCATCCCGGTGCCATGTGTTCCCCAGGTAAGCGATACACAAGCACTGATGTAAAAGAAAACGTGATTCATCAGACCAGGCCACTTTCTTCAATTGCTCTGTGTTCCAATTCTGATACTCATGTGCCCATTGTTGACACTTTCTGCAGTGGACAGGGGTCAGCATGGGCACCCTGACTGGTTTGCGGCTATGCAGCCCCATTAACAACAAACTGCAGTGCACTGTGTATTCTGACACCTTTCTATCAAAACCAGCATGAACTTTTTCAGCAATTTGAGCTACAGTAGCTTGTCCGTTGGGTCAGACCACATGGGCCAGCCTTCACTCCCCACGTGCATCATGGAGCCTTGGCCATGATGTACCATGATGAAGAGATCAGTGTTATTCAGAGATCAGTGTTATTCACTTCACCTGTCAGTGGTCATAATGTTATGCCTGACATTGGTCAGGACTGCAGGCAGGTCATTCCATCCTCTCCACTCTGAAATTCTGGAGGTAATCTCTGATGAACCCCGCTCTGTGGGGGCAAGCACTGTCATCTTGGAGGATAGAGTTTGGTCCCAGCCTGCAGAGATATGGGATTGCCACTGGTTGTAGAATCTTATCTCGATATCTCTCTGCATTGAGATTGCCTCCAATGATGACAAGCCTTGTTTTTCCAGTGAGGAAAATGCCGCCCCACACCATCACGCTGCCTCCACCAAAACCTGTTACCCTATCAGTGCAGCAATCACCATAGCATAGGATTTCTCTACACTTTGACCAATAAGTCCAAATTACAAATTCATCGCTGAACATAACATTCTTCCACATGTTCCTCCACATTTTCATTCCACATAACGTTCCTCCACATGTTCAGGTTCCAGTGCACATGTTGCCGACAGCAAAACAAATGGGTGTGATGGTGAAGGGCAGTCATGACAGGCATCCTGGCAGCCCTGTGAGACGAGAGATTGGCTGCGTGCAGTCTGTTCCCTATTGTCTGGGTAGAGAGCGTTGGCTATATCTTCCTGCTGACATGGTGAGATGTTGTCTTCTTGGGCCGCCCACTTCGTGACCTGTCTCTGACATCCTGGGTTATATGGAACTTGGCTTTCAATTTGGAGATGTTACTAGGGGTCACTCCAAATAATGCTGCAACTTGGTTTTGCAGAACACTAGCTTGAAGTTGCCTTATGGCATGGACCCTATCCAGATCATTCAAACGTGGCATGCTTGGAGCAGACACCAACTGACCACTGTACTAGAGTCGATGCTCAAAGGTGTTGCTAATCAGGTGCCAATCAGGCACCTGATTGTCAGCACCTGCGGTACCAGATGCTCTAAACAAGAGTCAATAGCAGAATAAGCTGTTTGGCATTGGCGGAGAAGATTTGGCAAGTTTTTCACTGGCACAACCTACATACTCAACTCTGCTGCTCAACCCACAAATGCATTTTCCTTACAAATGTGGCACCATTTAAGGGAAAATAAACAGGCTTTCCAACAGTATAAGATTAATTGCCAAGAAGCAATAAATACATTTCTTTGTTACAACAAAGAAATAATCGAACAAACACAAATTTCCTTACTTTATATATAAAGTGCCTTTGCAGGGGAAGAGATGCAAAAATGTTTGTCTGCATGCATCACAGAGCCATTGCTCAGTGGCTGAGAGTGCATCACTGAGTTCCACATGAATGACTGTAGTCTTGAAACCATTTATAATTCTTAACTTGTTTGATGTGTAGGTGCTCCCCGCAAATTATTTTAAAACTTACAAATACAAACCCGTTACAAATTACAATCTGCAATTGGAGACTTGCCATTAAAAAAAAAGGGCAGACCATACAACCAGTGTTTTCAACAGTGTAAAAGATATCTCTGACTAATTTATTAAACTGGTTAATAATGAATTACATTTATTTCTTTTAAATTGCCTTATCCATAAAACTATTTCTGGTTTTCTGATTTCTGGTTTAACCACACATTGTTTGGCCTAGTAGTGACAAAGGAAAGTGTTGATCGCCTGGGGAGATTGAATATCCATCCAGCCATCCATCCATCCATTCATTTTAGGGCCTATCCAAGCTGTCACAGGTCAAAGGTGGAGTGGGGGGAATGCACTCTAGACGGGTCATCAGTCCACCAGTGAGAGAATTAATATAAGTGAATTTCCGAACCACCGTATTGTGCAAAAGTATTGAGCCGCCCCCATTTCTTGATATTTGCCTAGGAAAATGGGAAAAAAGGTGCAGCGATTTATTGAAACATATGCAAAAATAAATAGAAATACAGTATGTAAGGCAAAAACAGAGTTTGTACAATTCTAGCAAGTTATAAGCTGACACTGGATCAAAATGTACTTTTCTGCATTCATAATTCCATTAATTTTGACAAGATCCCCGAGACTAATGGCTGAAATGCAGCCCCAACCCATGACAGAGCCTCCATCATGTTTTACAGACGGCTGTAGACACTGTTCTATCTCTCTCCTGACCTATTCCATACATTGACAATAATTTGAACCATAAATGTCAAATTTGGATTTTTCACTCCATAAGACCTGTTGCCACTGATTTTCAGTCCAGTACTTGCATAAATACCTGTTTTCCTACCTTCGCCTTCAGCAAAGAGTAGATGAATCAACTGAAGGGCCAGATGTGTCTCTCAGCTCCAGTATCAGGTCTTGTTATTTTCAGACATCTTGAGGACATGACATTCAGATACTGTTCATTTGTTGTAGGTAGTTTTTAGGCCTGCTACTTCTTCTTTTGTCCTCCTCTTGTCCAGTTTCCTAAAATTTTTTCAGGACCTTACACCATGCAAGCATATGCCAAGTTAGCTGTTTGGGAATCACCTTGTTGGTGCAAAAATACTATTTCATGCATGTCATAATGCGGTATATTTGGTATTTTTTGTAGATTCAACTAAAGAAATGGGAACAAATGATATGTTTTTAAAATTGGTCCTTTGCTAAGTTGTCTTTTATGTGTAGACACAACACTGGTTCTTCCCTTGAGTTAGGTGCCTTTGTTATGCTTAAATGATTCATAGGTCTGTGTTAAGTGGCTTAACAAGCAAAAAATATTCCTCTGAAAATGGTCAGGTACAAGCACTGGATGAAAGATTAGTGAAAAAGCAGCCAGTGTCCAAAGAAAAACTTTGAAAGTCCTTCAGAAAGCCTGAAGAACTATTGCTTAAGACCACTTTAAAAAATGACAAGAAAGTTTGGCTCCATAGAAGCAAAATATAAAGCAATGAGACTTTTGCATAGTATTTCCTAATACTACATGGTTAAGAAGGCACATAGAGGCAGACCTGAGAGTCTCTGTAAACACTCAGTTTTAGAAAACCTTATCTTCATCACTGAATTCATCTAGTAGTATATCTGTGAGTGTCTTGCAATGTGTAACTAATCCTTTTGAAAACATTTGTGATAAACTTGCTCTCATCTCGCTCAGTCAATCTGGCATATTTAGTCAGATAACTACCATCTCGTTTCTCCTCGAGTAGAATCATAGCATGAAAGAAACTTTTGTGTCGCTGTACGTGTGTACTCCTCAGCTGATGTGTGATTGTTCTCTTTCACTCGTTGTATAGGTAGTATACTGATGTGTCATAGTGAGCAGACAAACATGCTGCCGTTTAAGTTATTTGCATTAAATGGTCAGTTCACCCAAAACTCATGCCCTGGACAAAAGTTTGAAATCTTTTGTCATCCACAATGGAAAATGGCTGAAAGTCACTGACTATCATTTTAGCCAGCTCCTCATCAACACTTATCTGTGTGGCTGGGGTCATTTGTTTTGGAATAAATGTGCTTATTTTGGTTGGAGTTGCAGAAGGCGGTTGTATACCTGCAGTTTTTGGCAAGACATTGAATGCTGCAGCATCAAAAGACGACACTTTTCCAGGGTCAGTGGATGCCAGCTGGAGGAGAGAGGGTAAGCTCTCCTCCAGCTTCACGGACAGGCGAATGGTTCTTAGATATCTCTGCAGGTTTGTTGTTGACCCTGCTCTGATGGATATTTTCATTTTACAAATCCTGAACTCAGCTTTGCAGTCTCCAATATCACTGAAGTGGAGCCAGATGCTGCTCCTTTTCCATTTTCGCTCATTTCTTCACTTTTTTCCGGCACAGTTGCATTTAAATCCGGCTCCCCGTCTCTCTGTCGCTCTGTGTACTTGGCCTGTACCACTACACTTGCTGTCTTTGGAGCATCTGCCGCACTTCCTTCTCTCCCATAATGGTGTGATCCTAGTCTGTCATTGCATGTGAATGGCCGCATGGTGTGCCATCATTTACATGCCATGAAAGAGTATTTGCCCCCTTCCAAAATTCTTTGTTTTTTTGCATATTTGTCACACCTAACAAATTTTAGACAAAGATAGAGACAAAGATAACCTGATTAAATACAAAATGAACCTTGTATTTGATGACTTCATTTTTTAAGGGAAAATGTTATACAAACCTGCCCAGCCCTATGTGAAAAAGTAATTGCCCCCTCTTGTAAACACATGAATTACCTGTGATTAACCACATTTTTTGAAAAGCTGAGTTCAATTTCTCTAGCCACACCCAGGTCTTCCAGACCTGTTGAATCTAGAAATCACTTAAATAGAACCTAAGTGACAAAGTGAAGTAGTCCAAAGGATCTCAAAAGGCAATACATCATGCCATGAGCTAAAGAAACAGCTGAGAAACTATCAGTCTGTAAGGGGTCACAACGCCATTTCTAAAGCTTTGGGACTCCAGCGAACCACAGTGAGAGCCATTATCCTCAAATTGAGAAAACTTGGAACAGTGGTGAACCATCCCAGGAGTTGCTGGCCAACCAAATTTACTCCAAGAGCACACTGACAACTTGTGTAGGAGGTCACAAAAGAACCCAGAACAACATCTAAATAACTGCAGGCCTCACTTGACTCAGTTAAGGTCAGTGTTCATGATTCACGACTCATCTCACATTTGCAAAAACTCATCTTGATGATGCCCAGGATTTTGGGGAAAATATTCTGTAGACTGACGACACAAACGTTTAACTTTTTCGAAGGTTTGAGTCCCATTACATCTGGCCTAAAACTAACACAGCACTTCATAAAAAGAACATACCAACAGTCAAACATTGATAATGTTATGGTCTAGGGCTGCTTTGCTTCTTCAGGACCTGGACAACTTGCTGTAATTGATGGAACCATGAATTCTGCTCTCTACTAGAAAATCCTGAAGGAGAATGTCCGGCCATCAGTTCCTGCCATAAAAGTCAAGTGCACTTGGGTTTGCAGCTGGACAATGATCCAAAACACACCAGCAAGTCCTCCTCTGAATGGCTAAAAAAACAAACAAACAAACAAAATAAAGTTTTTTTTGAGTGGTCTAGTCAAAGTCCGGACATGTCTTATTGACATGCTTTGGCATGACCTTAAACAGGCTGTTCATCCAGGGTCACCTAATTAAAACAATTCTGCAAAGAGTGGGACAAAATTCTTCCACAGCAATATGAAAGACTCATTGCCAGTTATCACAAATGCTTGATTGCAGTTCTTGCTGCCAAGGGTGGCACAACAAATTATTAGGTTTAGGGGCAATAATTTTTTCACACAGGGCAGGTAGGTATGAATAGCTTTTTATCCTTAATAAATGAAATCATCATTTAAACACTGCAGTTTGTATTTACTCGGGTTGTCTTTGTCTAATATTAAAATTTGTTTGATAATGTAAAATATTTTGATTAAGTGTGAAATATGCAAAAACCTCAGAAATCAAGAACTACTTTTTTACTGTACTTTATATGCCTGAGTGCCTCTGCAATGTCGCCGCCAAAACACTAGTTGGGGATAGGTTGTATATAGCACTGTTGACTGCTGTTATTACTTACTGCCAGGGGAGTGGCAAAGAGTGGTGGCGAGTGACTCCAGTCTTTTAGCTTCTTTTGATCCCCGTCAGCTGCCCAGATCTCATTCCACCAGGGCTGTAATTGCTGTGTGGAGTGACCTGATGGTCTTCTTTCATTCCCCTCAGGGAAGTGTTTCATGACAGAATGTTGTAGTGTCTCATGGCCAACTCCATAAACTACATAAACTGTTTTTGCATGGACTGTCCAAAACATCATGTGACAACAATTGTTTTATGTGTAGTTTTTACTTTTTGTATGACACAACAACAGAAATTAAAAGGAGAAACATTTGACTTTCTGTGTTATTGCTGTACAGGGACAAGTTTGCTGAGAGCAAGTGAAAATGACTGTTATTGTAACCATAAAGACTTAAGCACATTCTACCTAAAGTAAACTCTTCTTAGCACTTAACCTGCAACTTGTATTAACAATGTATAACAATGTGCTTACCCTTTTAGAGATTAACTGTAGAGAGTCAAAATGTATCTCATTTTGTGATGGAACAATTTTTGTCAATATTTTTATTATCTATGATCCTGTGGCAGCCTCCACAGCATGTCTGCTATTGTTTGTCCAAACCTGGACAGTTGCAGGTGTTGCACTGTGTCTTTGTGGATCTACAGAAAACATATTATAGGGTGCCAAGAGAGGAACTGTGGTATTTTTTGAGGGAGTCAAGAGTGGAGGAGTGGCAGAGAAGTATGTGAGAGTAGTGCAGTACATGGACGAGGACAGCAAGACAGTGGTGAGGTGTGCAATAGGAGTGACAGCTGGCTTCAAGGTGGGGATAGGATTACATCAAGGATCAGCTCTGAGCCTCTTATTATTTGCAGTGGTGATGGACAGATTAACAGAAGAGGTCAGGCAGGAGTCTTCATGGACTATAATGTTCGCAGACAACACTGTGATCTGTGGTGAGAGTTGGTAGAAGAGAGCCTGGAGAAGTGGAGGTATACTCTGGAGACAAGAGGGATGAAAGTCAGTAGAAGTAAGACAGCATATATTTGTGTGGATGAGAAGGAGACAAGTGTGGATGGTGTCGCTAACAAAAAAATGAAGGTGGAAAAGGAGGTGGCAGAGTTGAAGATGTTAAGATTTTTGTTGGGAGTGACCAGAATGGACATAATTAGAAATGAGTATATCAGGGTATATCAGGATTAGAAGTGAGTATATCAGAAGGACAGCTAAGTCAAGGGTTTTGGAGACTAACTTAGAGAGGCAAGGGTGATATGGTTTGGACATGCAGAGGAGGGATAGTGGATATACTAGGCAACTGATGTTGAATATGAAGTTGCCGGACAGGAGGAAGACCGAAGAGAAGATTCATGGATGTAGTGAAGGAGGATGTGTAGAGGGTTTGTGTAACAGAAGAGGATCAATAGGGTGAGACGGAGATCAGTCAGAACTTGTTTGGTATCTCAGGTCTGGAGAGATGTAACCTGTTTCCAGGAATAAAAAAAATAGTTTGACAAGTGGAGGCAACGACCATCAAGCCCACCGAGAAGGCTTTCCTAGTCAGGTGTAAGTGTATATCTGCAAGATGAATAAAGAGTTGATTTATCAAGATTACAATGAACTGAACTTCACTTTATATGCTGTATTATTTTACATTTTGTAAACTTCAGGTTGAGACCCCCATGCATTGTGAGGAGTTTCCGTGTTTTGACATCAGTGGCATCTACCTCCTCCTGTGGCCAGCTTATTATTCCAGCTGGGTATCTAATGTATGGTAGGGCATATGTATTGATGACTTGGATCTTATTCCTACCGTTCAGCTGGCTTCTCAGCACCTGTCTTATCTTCTGCAGGTATTTGGCTGTGGCTGACCTTTGTGCGTCTTTATCATGATTCCTTTTGGCCTGTTGACATAGCCTGATGTCATCCATGTACAGGAGGTGGCTGATGGTCACTCCACTCCTGAATCTATATCCATATCCACTCTTTTCAATGAGCTGACTTAGAGGGTTGAGGCCTATGCAAAACAGCAGCGGGGAGAGTGCCCATCACCTTGGCATATTTTACACTTGATGGCCACTTGTGTGATTGCCTTGGAGTTGGCCTCCAGTGCTGTCTTCCACAGTCCCATGAGTTTCTGCTTAATGTTATTAGCACACTATTAGCCTTGTACAGTGCCAAGCACTCCAGTATCCACGTGTGGGGCATTGAGTCATAGGTCTTCTTGTAGTTAGTCCAGGGGGTCTGGTCTTCAGCTGGTGCTTTGGTCCTCTGGTGTTATTTCCAATGCCATTCTGAACTGTGCTCATGTATTAACTCATGTGCCTTCTTAGCTTGGTTGCTACAATGCTTGAGAGGAGCTTCCATGATATGGAGTGGCAGGTAATCAGCCGGTAGTCCCGTTGGTGTGATGTCCTTGTGGAGATCCTACATGATCAGGATTGTTCTGCCCTGTGTTAGCCAGTCTGGATGAGTGCCCACTATTACCAGTGCCCTTATTTGTGCTGTCAGGTGATCATGGAGTGCTGTTAGCTTCTTCAGCCAGTAGGCGTGGATCATGTCAGATCCTGGTGCTCTTCAGCTCTTCATTCTGGAGACTCGTTGTTGGATGTCTGCCTTTGTAATGTTGACTGGCTCTTGCTCTGGGAGGTTGCTGTGGTCTGACCTTAGGTTGACCAGCCACTTGGCATTGGTGTTGTGTGACACCTCTTTCTCCCAGATGTTCTTCCACTATTACTCACTGTTAACTCTGGGTGGGTCTGCCCTAGTGCTGTTGCTCTCTTGTAGCTGACAGTAGACCCTGGTTGGATCTTTGAAGAACAGGCCATTTATTCTCTTGACCTCTGTTTATCTGGTGTATCTCTTCAGCCTAGTGGCCAGAGCTGTGAGCCTTTGTTTTTCTGTGTGGAGTTTGTATGCTTGCCCCTTGTCTGCGCAGGTTCTTTCCAGGTACTCTGGCTTTGTTCCACAGTCAAAAAAACAAAACACACACAAAAAAAAAAAACATGCATGGGGTTAGGTTAATCAAGAGTAAGTAACTCAAGAGTATATTAATACCAAAACTTAATATAGGTTTTATCCATGTTTTATGTGTAATGCATCTCAACTACAACTAAATAAACACTTATGCAGTGATAAGGATGTTTGAAAGCTTTGAAAAAGCACTGGGTTGGGACTTTGTCAAAATAAATCTCAATATAGCTATCAAGAGTTTTTAAATTACCTTTAAACTCCAAAATAAAAACTGTAAGAGGTTCAAGGCTTTTCAGGCTGTTTACTTAACAGTAACAATGTGATGATGATTAGATGTGCAATCCAAAAACAAGTTATTTGGTCAAAAGCTCTATTTTAGGTTTCATTCTAGAGTACCATAAAACTGGAATTATTAGTTGTGGATAAAGGCATGTTGTAGTAAATTCTTCACCTTTTTACAGTTTCTTTATCATGGACATGTGAACATTTGAATACAGATTGACTGCCTGCTGCTGATGTAATTTCTTTCACCTTTTTATCCAAAAGCCACTGGTGGGATGCACATCACACTGTTTTCTATTATCTCCATAAATGTCAGTGCCAATCTTCTGTTTGGCACCTGGAAAAATAAGAATGGAGACAAGATGGGAGGTTTGGGGGTTTAAGGCTAGGGTGCTTTCAAAAAGACCAACCCTATTATTGAAAAGGTACAATCATTTCACACAGATTTCAATTTTCTTGTTTTGGCAAGCAACAGAGGCATAGGCCTACTGAGAAACAACAAGAAGAAAAGCCATTGTTCCTCTTCCCCCATGGATTGACGGCTATTAAGTAGACTTACCTCAGAGTAGTGGAAAATAAAGAAGTGTTTTGCAGATGTAAAGACATCATTTACTTCCACCAGCAGTTTTCAGTCATTGATTTGTATCTGTCTGCTCAGTCAGGAACTCAAAAGGAATTAAAAACATTAAAAGAAGAAAATATAATTTTTCTGATAGGCTCAACCAGTTATGGGTTAACTATACACACAGTTTAATGGAATGGTAGGTTAAATATACTGTTAGAAAGCAAGGTACACTGAACTGCAGTAAGAGTAAACTTACAGCAGGATCTCGTCTTTGTCTTTTTTAAAAAAAATCAGTTGCCAATTCTTTTGAGTTCTCATTTGAGCATGCTTTGGCTACATGAAGCCCTGCTCTGGATATTCTTTATCTAATATGCACTGTCTATAAATTATCAGATGATAGCTAATGGTTTCCCAGATTGTTGGTGAACTACCTACAATGCAAACCCACAAATATACAGAATATAGTAATACCTTATTGGCTGCTACTTTATTTTATTTATTTATTTATTGCGACATATTGCTCTGGTAACTATGTTCGTAGAGCATACTATATTTACTAATATGGTACCATATTTACAAGTAACACAGAGATTAAAAAAAAATAAGCTGGTTGGTTTATGTCTAATTATTAAACATATATCAAGAAATGTATTTCCAGTATTATTGATTTCTAAATGTATTCCTTTCAGTGTATTGTAAAATGGCTACAATTATACAATATTGGTTATAATTATGGAAAACTTAATTAATAAAAGAGACACAATCACAAAACACACACATACATACACATTTTCAGTTTTGCCAGGTGTAACAACTTTGATGTAATTACATTCCAGTAGAATATGTTGCAGAACTATTTCAGATAACATGATACAGAAACACACGTGTTATTAACCACAGTCATTAAAGCTGTGTGACTTCAGAGAAAAGAACATTCATTAAAGTGAAGGCAATGTTAGTAACACTTGTGTTTCCCTACTATTTTCAAATTAGCTGGTGGGAAATAGGCCTATTATGTAGCTACATTTTTTTGAGTTTAAAAGTGACAAACAAGAAAATGGCTTGTGAAGAAGTTACCCTAATGCATGACAGCTAATTAAAGGTTTAAAAAGGCTCTGCTCTTTATTGAATTCAAGATTACAACTGCTCCTTCAGCTCCCACCAAAACCATTACTTATGACGGCACTAAGGTCACTTAAAATAATTAGTCCTAATCCTAAATATGTTTCTCACAAGCACAATGGTTTTTTTTGGAAAAAATGAATATGCAAAACAAGCACAGAACATGTGTTACTGGCAATAGGGGGAGACATTGAGTGAAAATATTTTCCCTGAGTATGTGTATGGCAATCTCTTTGTTTAGATTACACAGTTTTATATGGGTCCTAGTATCTATTAAAAGACTCTACAGTACTGTCCAAGTCATGAGTCACCCC
This sequence comes from Heterochromis multidens, assembly GCA_015108495.1. Classification (NCBI taxonomy): domain Eukaryota; kingdom Metazoa; phylum Chordata; class Actinopteri; order Cichliformes; family Cichlidae; genus Heterochromis; species Heterochromis multidens. The sequence continues at coordinate 1,946 of VUQS01067791.1, read as the reverse complement.
TCAATTTTTAAAAAATATTTAGTTAGGAAAATGGGAAATAGGTGCTGTGATTTGCAGTGAAACAAGTGCAAGTATAAATGGAAATACAGTATATAAGTCAAAACCAGAGTTTGTACAATTCTAACGGGCTTGAAAGTCAGTATTCAGTATGACCACCTTTATTCCTCAGCAAGCCTGAACTCTCGTAGGTAAGCTTTCTTGTAATTTCTTTAAGTAGTGTCCAGGAATAGTTATCTAGGATTCTTGGAGGATATTCCAAAGCTCTTCTTTGGATGTCAGCTGTCTTTTGTTCTGTTCTGTTCTCTGTCAAGATGATCCCACACTGCTTCAGCAGTGTTGAGAATAATGTCTGGGCTCTGGGGAAGGCAGACTAATAGTGTTTAATTGTTTGTTTTTATTTGTTTTTCTATCCAGGTATACTTTTACTGCATTGGCAGTGTGTTTGATATCATTGCCATGCTGAAAAATGAAGCTGAAGCTAATCAGACACCTTCCAGATTGTATTGCACGGTGGATCAAAATCTCAGTGTATTTTTATACATTCATAATTCCATCAATTTTGACAGGATCCCCAACACCACTGGCTGTACACACTCTCTGTTGTACCTCTCTCCTGACCTCTTCTGTACATATTGACAATGATTTGAACCAAAAATTTCAAATTTGGATTAATCACTTCAAAAGACCCATTGCCACTGATTTTCAGTTCAGTTCTTGTCTAATCTGTTATACCTCAGCCTCTTGTCCCGTTTCCTTCTTTACAAATGGCTTCTTGATAGCTACCCTTCCACTGAGACCATTTCTGATGGCTTCAGCGAACAGCGAACAGATCAACTGAAATTGGTATTTTGCCAAGCTGTCTGGTATGTATAGACATAACACTACTTCATTCCTTGAGTTACTTGTAGGTGCCTTTTTATGCCTGAATGATTCATAGGTTTTTCATGGGGACTGGAGTGTCAGGCCCAAATGCAGATGCATGGAGGCAGGCAGAGTGTAACAAAAAGCCAGCTTTTTATTAAAACTGAAGGCAAAAGTACAAAAGGCAAAACATAAAGTACAAAAAGGAAACTGAAAACTATAAACTTACTGAAACCTAAAACTTAGACAACACACTAGGGATAGGAAACACTGGATCTAGGAAACACTGGAAACACAATTAACAGTCTCTGAGGACACCCCCAGCGGGGTGACAGACTCTGGGGAGGCCTGCACAGGTGTACCAGGTGTGAACAGTCCCTAAAGAGTCCAGTACTGTCTTAAGATTTGAGGTTGCTGGCTCAGAGGAAACACACGAGAGTAGATCAACTTCTTCTTTTGCACCCACGCAGAAGGCGCATAGTCACTGTCCACAGAGAATGAGGACCTGGGCTTGAAACTCCTCAAAATCCAAGAATGCCGCATCTGCTGGGTCCTTTCTGGTCAGAATGTACTGTCATGAGGGCTGGAGTGTGAGGACCCAAATGCAGACGCGTGGAGGCAGGCAGAGTTTAACAACAAGCGAGCCATTTATTTTGGCTGAAGGCAAAAGTACAAAAGGCGAAACAGTAGTTGTAAAACAGCTAACTTATCATCTGCAGAGGAATGGTTTATTTGAAGAGTTTCAGTCAGGTTTCAGAACTCATCACAGTACAGAAACAGCATTAGCAAAGGTTACAAATGATCTTCTTATGGCCTCTGACAGTGGACTCATCTCTGTGCTTGTCTTGCTAGATCTCAGTGCAGCATTTGATACTGTTGATCATAATATTCTAGAGATTAGAGCATGTTGTAGGTATTAAAGGTACCGTGCTGCAGTGGTTTGAATCATATCTATCTGATAGACTCCAATTTGTTCATGTAAATGGGGAGTCTTCTTCACACACTAAGGTTAATTATGGAGTTCCACAGGGTTCTGTACTGGGACCAATTCTGTTTACATTATACATGCTTCCTTTAGGCAGCAT